>CAUYRT010068589.1:0-29275 GCA_963574885.1 Lepilemur ruficaudatus
CTCAGTCTCCCGAGTAGCTGGGACTACAGGCATGTGCTACCATGCCTGGCTAATTTTTTCTATAGTTGGCCAATTAATTTCTTTCTATTTTTAGTAGAGACAGGGTCTCGCTCTTGCTCAGGCTGGTTTTGAACTCCTGACGTTGAATGATCCTCCTGCCTTGGCCTTCCAGAGTGCTAGGATTACAGGCATGAGCCACCACGCCTGGCCAGAGTACATTTCTTTAACTCTGCAAACACATTCTGGTTTTTAAATTTTTGTATTACCTTCCTTTGATGTGTCTCTCTTCCTAAAAAGAAACAGAAAAAAGATAAAGGGTTCTGCTCCTGCTTATGGCGGAGATTTGTCTCTTAGAAACCAACAGTTACATATAGAGGCTCTTGAGTAAGTTGGCACACAAGTTCTTTGAACCATGTCCTACATCCTTATTTGTCCTTTTTGATGGACGACTTTAGGTGATCAGAGTAGACAGATGCATCAGGTAGCAATGGTAGGCGTACACAGAGGAGAAGAATATTGGTAAAAGCTGTCATGTATAATCCGTCTCATTGCATTGTGATAAGTCATTATGTAAGCTGAAAGACTGAAAAAAGTGGTCAACCACTAATTAATTTCCTTATAATAAATGTTTGTTGAAATGAAATTTGATTCCTGCTATGCTAATCCCTATGGAAAGAAAAAAATACTGGGTTTGACAGAACTTGGAATTGGGGAGAAAGAAAATACGTGTATATATCCATATACAGTACACATTGAAATAGGATAATGTGTGTAACAGCTAAGTGTTACAAGCATTCATAAAATCCTTTGCCGTGATGTTTTATGCTTTAGCTGTTGGGTGCTAGATTAGCTCCATTTAGGAAATAACTAAATTCAAACCTCTGCGTGTGTTGACTTCCCAGGTGGCCTGGATGAGGCTCTCTATAATGTTATAGCCATGGCCCGGGAACAAGAAATTCCTTTTGTGTTTGCCCTTGGAAGAAAAGCTCTAGGACGTTGTGTGAACAAGCTGGTTCCTGTTAGTGTAGTGGGGATCTTCAACTACTTTGGTGCTGAGGTAAGAATTTAGAAGAATTTAGAAGACACACTCTGTCACTCTCCCACACATCCCCCAAATAGCACATTTTCTGTTGACATATGCCAGTGTTATGTTTAAGCATTTGAAGGAGTGAGTTGACAGCTTTTGAGTATTGCATTTCCTTTTTAGCAGTGAAAAAACATTTACGTAGGTTAATCCTACGGCATTTTGAAAAGCGTTCAGTTCCAATTTTTGCCTGAGGTGTTTTTTTCTTCCAGGCTCAACTATATAGGACTTGATAATTTATTTTACTGCTAGTTAAAGATATCTGCTGTTATGCAAGGTAAAATAATTTCTTTGGTCTATGATGGATGTATAGCAGTCAAGAGAGAAAAGAATCCTTTAATTGGAGGGGATTTTCTTTTAGAAAATGAAATTCCTTAACCAGTTGTCACAATAGTTCTTCACCCATACTTTACTCTCTTTCTGGCAGCCTGCTAATACAGAGCTTTGCTTATAGGAGCTGATAATATAAAGGTTATTAATTTAGAGGCTCTTGGGTAAGCCAGCACACAAGTTCTTTGAACCATCTCCTACATCCTTATTTGTGCTTTTTGATGGACAACTAGGTGATTGGAGTAGACAGATGCATCAGGTAGTAATGGTAGGCATATACAAAGGCCAGGAATGCTGGTAAAACCTGTAATGTATAATCTATCTCATAGCATTGTGATAAGTCACTACATGAGCTGAAATTTAGAGTAATGCTCATCAACTATGACATTTTAAGACTTTTTTATGAAGTTAATTCTGAAGTACTTTGTGGTATCATTGGTAAACTATTTTCTCTCTTCCCAACCATACTGCTTTTATATATTGAAGTGTCTTTACCTGTCCAGTCACCAGGTCTGTATACCCCCCTGCCATCCATTCAGTGTCTCTCCCACCATCCATGAAGTTATCTATCTACCCACCTACTCTTCCATGAGTATATAGCTATATAACTATGAGTACATAACTAATATCTGTGCTTCTGCAATAGCTCATGCTTTTTGTGTATAACATAGCACACTGCCTTGCAGTAGTTTATGTATATTTCTTTCCCTTTAACTGTGAACTCTTTGGCAGCAGGCCCCTTGTCTTTGTATCCCTGACACTCCTCACATTACTTGATAGTAAGGAGGCAAAAAATGTTTTTTTGTTTGTTTTTTGAGACAGGGTCTTATTCTGTTGCCCAGGCTAGAGTGCAGTGGCATCATCTAGCTCACTGCAACCTCAAACTCCTGGGCTCCAGCATCCTCTCACCTCAGCCTCCTGAGTAGCTGAGACTACAGGCTCGCCCCACCCCGCCCAGCTGATTTTTCTATTTTTTTATAGAAGTGGGTCTTGCTGTTGCCCCGGCTAGTTTCAAATTCCTGGCCTCAAACGATCTTCCCACCTCAGCCTACCTAAGTGCTAGGATTACAGGCATGAGCCCCTGCGCCAGCCCATGTTTTTGAGTGAATTGTGTGATAGATGCATGTCTACCTGCTATGTCAAACTGTACATGAGAATTTTGATGATAAATACTTTGGTGGAAAAGAAGGGTCATATATAAAGACACCTAATACAAATGTACTTCTTTTTTGTTCACTATTAATGGGATCAGGATCAGGAAGAATGGACATGTTTGTTTTTAATTCAATTGGCTTCTTCCTGAATTGTGTATGTTAGTTTATTTGTATGGTGTTTTATATTATAAATTGCTTGCCAGTTTTATTTGCACATTTTTAAACTTGCTGTCTATTGTTTGAAGTAGGTAAATTATTATTTAAATCAAAATACATTCTTAAAATGGAAATTTTAAAAATAGTGGTATATTATCAAGTGTCTCCATTCACAATAATGTGGTAGTATACCTAAGTTACTTTTACCTTCTGATAAAACTAACCTTAGAATTAGGCTTCCTATCCTTATTCTCACATTCAAGGTTTTTTATTCCTTGATCTTACCTTTTCCCTTCAATTTTTTCTTCTCCTCCCTTACATTCTTTTATTCCTAACAATTTCTCTCTTATTTATCTTGTAAAACCAATGTTAATCTTAAAATCACATATCCATATGCCTGTTTTCTTTTTATTGGTTTCACTTAAATGCATGGTTTGTTAAACACTGCAAACAAGTACTTGTAGGTTATATGTAACACATAGGGACTGTTTTTAACAGAATCTATCCTTCCTCCTTTTAAAAATAAATAAATCCTGAATATATTTTTTGATACTACTAGTAGTCAGTACCCACCTCTTCAAAAGTCAACACAATTTGCAACATTTTTTATTGTACCTGCTAGTTTAAACAATTTAAACTGCAGCTGGATAAAGGATGCTACTTATATTTTTCCCTCTTGAGATTAATTTTCACAGACATGTTATTCCATAGGAATGTGACAGTTTTTGCCTTGCTTTCATCTTAAGGTTTATACTTAAATGACAGTGTCTTGGTAAGAAGAAAAAACATTGTGCTGTATTTTCCTCCCATTGCCTGAAAACATAATTTTATATATAAAATGTAAACAAATTCTTACAAATGTCCAGGCCCTGTTTACCAGTTGAAATTCTTTACTTGATGTTGTGGGTGTGTTGCATTGTGGTAAAAATCAAGACATTTAATAGGAGTGGAGTGTTGTTGAATGATGACATAGGAGCCACTAAAAGTATTGTTGTGAAGTCCTTTGGTGGCCGTGGAAACTTAAATTTTCTTCAGATATTGTTAGATATCATAGTAATTGAAGTACAACTTTAATGTGAATTTTGCCATTTTATTAAACATGAGTATGCTTAATGCACCCATTTCACTGAAATTATTTCATTCATATTAATTTTTTTGTTTCACAACGGAGGAACTTCTGGTTACTTAGCTCCACATTTTACTTCCAGTCTCTATATTCTGTTTTTATAATTTGCCTTTGGCTTAATATCCATGCTTCTTGTCTATCTTGTGTTATATTTTCATCACCTTCAGGGCCCTAGCTCTCCATACCACCACTGACTTCCTTTTGGTTTTCTTCAAGTTCTTCCAGCAAGTGAACATTACAGGGAACTTTTCATTCCTTTGGAGACTGCCGTCTTCTACATCCCTGGACATCATCCTGCATATACTCTTTGTCTCATATTGTAACCCAAATAAGATCATTCACTGCTCCCCAAATAAGCCTTATACTTTTCTTATGTTTATACCATTATTTATGGTTTTGCATGTTTAGCTAAGAATGCCCTGTCTTCACCCCTCAGAACAGTACCCTTTTCCAGGCTTATATCAGGTGTCATCTTCCTTCATGAATTCCTCAGTGATGCTCAGCAGTTTAGATTTGATGCCGTATTTAAAAGCCGTTAACACTTTATGCCTCTCAAGGCATTTAAGGTATTATGTCTTGAATTATAGCTGTCTCCTTTCTTCTTCTGGTCACATAAAAGTTTCCTTAAAAACAGAGGTGGTGTTCCAGTCGTCCTTATACCCTCTGTAGTGCCAGACACTACAGGAGAGTGCATTTGTCAAATCCATAAACTTTGCAAGAACTTTTAATGTGTCACATTTAGTGACTAGTGTTAGAATCAAGAAATTCCCTCAGACTTTTGAGAATTAAATAAACAATATATGTAAGTTACAGAGTATCTTAGAAGATTCTGTGGTTTGGACACAACTTGGATTTTGTCCTGATGGAAGTGTAGCTGCCCCTGAAGCAAACAGTAGAGAGATGTATTGCTAATAATAGGAATAAAAAGTGTAACAAAACACAGACTAAGCAAAATCTCTCTTTCTTTTTAGAGCCTGTTTAATAAGTTAGTGGAGCTCACGGAGGAAGCCAGAAAAGCATATAAGGATATGGTTGCAGCAATGGAACAAGAGCAGGCTGAGGAAGCTTTAAAGAATGTGAAAAAGGTACCACACCACATGGGACATTCTCGGAATCCCTCTGCAGCAAGTGCCATTTCTTTCTGCAGTGTTATTTCTGAGCCCATCTCTGAAGTAAATGAAAAGGAATATGGTAAGTTACTGAATACCATTTTAAATGACTTAAACTATGAAATAATTTAAATGATTAAAATTATTTTATAAATGATTTTCCATTCTACCCTTTGTTTTTATCTTTATTCTTGATTATTCAAACTTCGTTCAAAATTTTGGTGTAAAACATTGCATTAAATATGTCCATTAAAAATTAGGAGAATATTTGGGACCGAGACTTCTTATGAGAACCTGGAATTCAATCACAATTTCAAAATCTTAAAACAAAAAGACTCTCGAGGGATTTAAAAAGCAAAACATACTATACTTGTGACCTGTCACTAAGTAAATACTAGGAAGTTCTAATACTTTATGCTTAGTTATTAAAATTTTGTATTTACTAAGTAAAGACCTGCACACTATTCAATCTACACTTGTAAAACCTACACATGTGCCATTTGCTTTGAGTTAAATCTGATTGTAGTCAAAAAGAGATACAGACTTAAAAATAGTGTTTATGTTTAATATTTACTGCAGTCTACATTTTAGTAGTTTCCTTGCCTTGTTTCTATAAGACTTTGAACTCTTAGTTTTCCTCTTTCTTGATCTTCTGATTCATTCCTTTCCTTTTCCTTTTCTTTTTCCTTCCTTTCCCTTTCCTTTCCTTTCCTTTCCTTTTTCCTTTCCTTTCCGTTTTTTTAATTGTTGTTTAAATAGCACAGCTCCCTCCTTCCCTCTGGCCCCTTGTTCTTTTCTCTTTTTAATCTGGGAGTTTGCCAGATAGCTTCTGGCCACCTAAAATTTAACATGTAAAAAACCAAGTCCTCATTTTTCTTCCTACACTCCCTTTCCTGGCCTTCCTGCCTGTGATTGTAATTGATAAAGCTCCAGACCAGAGGCAATTAAAAAGTTGTTGTGGGCCTTTAGGAAATTGTTGGTCGTGGATAAATGGTACTGGCTTAGAGGCAGATACGTTTCTTTAGCTGGAATGATACTAGTTGAAAATCAAGAGAAAGTGCTAACTTTGTAAATGAGATCAGTCTCTCTATATAGTGAAGTACTAGGTCTCAAAGGCAAACCGTAAGATAAATCCATAAAGCTGTGGGTTTGAGCAAATGACAGAGTGACAGATAATCTTCATGTAGGCACATACAAAGAAAAGTAGTATGAAAAGAAGCTCTCAAACTTTTAAGAAATGTTTTCAAAAGTTACCAGATTTCAAGTGTTCAAAGATTAAAGCCTTGGTTTTTCCATACTCTGCCTAGAGGTTTTAGGTATAATTAATCTCTGGGCCTCAGATTTCTCTTTAGAAAAAAACTGGAAAGAAATGTAAATGTGCATATAAAATTTTTAAAACATTTTATGCAAAATTTTAGCAGGTTTTTTTTTTTTGAATCGTTATACGTATGAAAATTTTTACTTAATAGGCTTTTTTCCCCCAGCACTTAACTATATGCCAGTCATAGGGACACAGAGATGAGCTGGAGTGGGAGTGAGGAGGGATGATGGGGTGAAACAACAAGCACAAAGCAAGTGCTTTTGAACTGTGTGTGTAAAAATTACCATGGGAGTTTAGGTTAGGGAGGATCGCTTGAGGCCACTAGTTAGAGACCCAGTCTCTACAAAAAAATTTTAAAGTTAGGCATGCTTGGTGACATGCACCTGTAGTCCCAGATACTTGGAATGCCAAGGCAGGAGGATCACTTGAGCCCAGGAGTTCAAGGCTACAGTGAGCTATGATTGTGTCACTGTATTCTAGCCTGAGTGACAGAGCGAGGCCCTGTCTCTAAAAAGAAAAAAAGGGTGGTTATCAAGATGAGATGAGTAGGAATCTGAAGGGCAAAGGAGGAAAACATTTCTTACACAGAGAGCATAACTTATGCTATGACTTAAGGGAGCAGTGAGAATTCAGAGTGACACCGAGCATGGAATGCATGGCTGGTGATTAGAATGAAATAGGACCAGAAAGACAGATAAGGGCCAGGTCATGAACATCTTGGCTGTGCCAAGCTATGGAGTTTGGATCCTGTCTTAGGGTGATAGAGAGCTGGTTAGACAAAGATGTGATTAATTCACAAAACCAGTTAGGAACATACTACAAATGTACAGCAAAAAAAAGAAGGCCTGAGCTAAGGCAGTAGTAACCAGATTTAGTACATTTTTTTTTTTTTTTTTTTTTTGAGACAGAGTTTCACTCTGTTGCCCGGGCTAGAGTGCAGTGGCGTCAGCCTAGCTCACAGCAACCTCAAACTCCTGGGCTCAAGCAAGCCTTCTGTCTCAGCCTCCCGAGTAGCTGGGACTATGGGCATGTGCCACCATGTCCAGCTAATTTTCTTTTTATATATATATTTTTTAGTTGTCCAGCTAATTTCTTTCAATTTTTTTTTTAGTAGAGACAGGGTCTCGCTCTCGCTCAGGCTGGTCTCGAACTCCTGAGCTCAAAGGATCCACCCACCTTGGCCTCCCAGAGTGCTAGGATTACAGGTGTGAGCCACCACACCTGGCCAGATTTAGTAATTTTTGAGCTAGAGGTGATATGGTATAGTGATGACTTCAGTGTAATAAAGGGGTATATAGTAAGGGAGAAAGATAAGATCAAGGATTACTATAAGGTTTCTTCTGCTTTGAGACTATGCTAATTTAGAATGGGAACATAGGAGGAGATTTTTTCCATGAGGTATGAATGAGAGTGGGAAGGACTTGTTCCACACTGAAGTATAACTATAAGAAAGAAAAATTTTTTCCAAACCATGTGTCCTGACTTGAAGTGCCCAAAATATGGTCTGTATCAGTATACGGTCCGTGGGTTATAATCTGGTCGAATATATTAATGTGAATAGATTTGCTACAACTTGATAAGAATATTATACCTACAAAATGCAAATAGTAGCTGTAATATAAATAAAATGGGATTTTTATTTTTAAAAAATCAAAAAATAGAGGGGTAGGAGAGCTGTATTTACTGATTCCCTTTAGTAATTCCTACTTAAAATTCCTTTAGGAATTACTAGTAATGCCTTTTAGTTCATATAGAAGTACTAAATAAACTAAATTTTTAGTTTTTCCAATCCATGGCTGAGCCAACAAATTTCTGTGTTTTGTTCTTCCCTCTTATTTTGGGGCTTTTAAAGATTTGCTTGATTCTGAAACATTGTTCTGGCTTTTAAAAAATCTGTTTCATATTTGTAGAAACAAATTGGAGAAACATGGTGGAAACTTCAGATGGACTGGAAACATCAGAAAATGAGAGAGAGGTTTCCTGTAAGCACAGCACTTCTGAAAAACCCAGTAAACTTCCACTTGACACAACCGCTGCTGGTAAGCAGCCATCCGTAGTGGCTACAGGCAGTACTACCTCAGCAGCAAATGCTGGGAAATCCACAGCAAGCGATAAAGAGGAAGTGAAGCCAGACGACTTGGAATGGGCCTCACAGCAGAGCACGGAGACTGGCTCTTTGGATGGCAGTTGCCGAGATCTTTTGAATTCCTCCATCACCAGCACCACCAGCACTCTTGTCCCTGGCATGCTTGAAGAAGAGGACGATGAAGATGAGGAGGAGGAGGAAGATTATACTCATGAACCCATATCTGTAGAAGTGCAGCTCAATAGCAGAATTGAGTCTTGGGTCTCAGAGACCCAGAGAACTATGGAAACCCTTCAGCTTGGAAAAACCCTCAATGGTTCTGAGGAAGACAATGTAGAGCAGAGTGGAGAGGAGGAAGCAGAGGCGCCTGAGGTGCTGGAGCCAGGGATGAACAGCGAGGCCTGGACTGCTGACCCGCAAGCCAGCCCCGAGCAGCAGAAGCCCAGCAGCTGCAGCTCCGTGAACAAGGAGCACCCTGATGCTAATTTTACACCCCAAAATATATAACTCAGGAAACGTCCACTGTCTGTCTCCAACTGTGTAAGGGTTGCAGCCATTACCTTTTATGCTTCATCTCAACATTTTGCACTGTCCAGTATTTAATATATGTATTTAATTCCTGACAGAAATATTTTTGTAGCTTTTACTTGTTTTGTTATGATCTATAGCTTAACTTTTAATTAGCTTCTAAGTGTCTTTCTAAGAACTGTTGAAAATCTAGATCTGTTTCAGCTTATTTTGTAATGGAAAATAATGATTAAAAAAAGAAGAAGACCAAGTTTTTAAGAAAATAAATTGTAAATGCCTAAAGTCATTTGGAAAGCTAAAGATCAAGGTTCTAAAGGGATAGAAGCAGTTACCAATGTTCGCTTCAAGACTATACCTCCGTCACTCTAATTTGACCGAGAAATTGTTTGGTCTTTATAAAAGAACTGGGGGTAGAGTCAGAAAACTAAAAGGCTAAGGGTAACTAAGTCCACAGAGTGTTTTATGTTAAAAAAATTGATACAACTGTGATTTGGTCCACAAATACTTATTTCAGAAGTCACTGATCATTGTAATCAGTAAATGTTGTGATGGGCTAAAACAGAGCCTCAAAAACTTAGGCTAGCCACCGTGATAGATTGGAGCTGGCTGGCCTCATTTGTGGAAATGGTGGATATTGTCTATAATAATGAACAGTCACCCATGATAGGGCCTTCCAGGTTCTGTCTCATATTTGCTTCTTACTTACCTCAGGAATGCTCTTGTACATAGACTTATTTACATAAAGTTAGGCACATTTCAACAGGTGAATAACCAATTGTATGACTGCCACACTTACATGTAAACTATCCAGAAACAAAGTCTTATACTGGTGTGTTCTCTTGCATGCTTCTGGTTCAGGACCTTCTTGATTTGAGATAAGGATTTGATTGGCTTTCCAAACTTGTCCTGAGTGCAAAATTGTTTCACTTTTTAAAATATATATATTTTGCTCTTAGCCTTGAGCACCTTCCATGTAGCAACAGTCATAATTACTGTCAGGAGGTCAGGGAAAGGAACTTTGCACAACTTGAAATGTGTGTCTTGATAATCAAGGCTTAGAAGAGGAAATTGTAGAAGAAAAGAGAAAGTTGTTCTAATTGTGCTGATACTATTAGATGATTTAGAGTATGCAGATTATACAGGTATTAATTCTCTATTCACTATTATTTATCCCTGCCCTTCTCTAGGAATGTGTATACTTGCTTGGGAGACATTAAACTTAGCTAAATGTTTCATTTGCTAGTCAGTCACTACCTGGACTTTAGTAACCTCTATAAATTTATGTAATGGTAGGAGAATGACAGATGATCTAATTTTCTGTCTTCGCTCCAACTCCCCCCACAACTGGCCAGCACACTCACACACATGCCTGTATGCCAGCTTTCCACTTACAGGCTCCCATAATCAGGCACAAAAACGAGAAGGGGGAGGGGTATTTTCCCTGCCCTGGTAAATGGGGCAGGGCTTTGCCTCACTGAGGCAGGAGAGAATAATTGGGCAGATTCTTTACTGAACTCAGTTGGGACTAATGTGTTAGTTTGATGTTTTGTGATGCTGGCATTTAATTACTGGAGAGATTAGATTCTTGGTTGATGATTTTGTATTTGTGAATTGTGAAAATTTAGGAGCATTGCTGTGTAGAAAATGTCAGTTTATCAACTTCATTACTGTGCTAAAAGGGGACATTATTGTACTGTCCTGTCTAAACTGTTCTCCAGTATAGACCTCCTAGGCACTAATTAATTATCCATTTCTTAAAGGAACACAGCATGTAAGGAATGAAGCCTCTAAAATAGTAATCATGGATTTATATGTGGCAGATCTTACTGTCTCTACACATTTGGAAGTGTTCGTTGGTTTAAAGAAATGATAGAGGTTTTGAACTACTGACAATCTTAAAATGAATTTAAAAACTTTTCCTACTTTTTATGGTGTAAATTTCCTTTGCTTGATGTCAGTGATTCAGATAACTCTTGACCTTGAGGTAATGGCTTTTCAAAGGTTTCTTATATTTTTTATCTCTTCTGAACATGAATCGTCATTTTAGATTTTTGACATTTGTATCAAAAGAGAAGTTGAGGAATCTTCAAAACACCAATAATTTAATTTTGCTATAGACTTCAGAAATGTCCATTTATATGTTCAATAAATGCCCTCACATGTGCAGTACCTCTTCTGCCAGCAAATCCAAGGGACCATGGCCTTTTTTTATATGAGACAGGTCACCTCTAGAGGACAACCCAAGATTTATTAAAGGAAATGCTACTATTTTGAGAATATGCTTAAATAAGTATTACTATCTTTATAATGTGTTTCCTTTAAATGAATTTTTGAATTTGTTTATATTGAATTACAGGCTTTGGAGGAATTGTGAAAATTAGCTAAATGTTGTGGGTTTTTTTTTTTTTTTTGGCTTTTTTTTTTTTTCTGGAAGTAGGTGTGGTTGGCTCTTTGGATACCTAGGAAGATATCTGATGGTAAGAGTAATGGTTCATCACAAGAAATAAAAACCGTAGTGATTTTTTTTTCTTAGTGTGTAGAGGTTGTTTTACTGGCAATAATTAATAATAGAGTTCTATTTCAGTATATAAGTATATGAATTACACTCTCAAAATTAGATTTCTGCTTCAGTAGATTTGTTTGCTGTGAAGATTACTTCTCAAAAGACACATGTTCATATTAGCTTAATTTTTGGTTTAAATGTTTGTAAATGATGTAATATATTTCTTTTGACTAAACATGGAAAAATAATGTGTGTTATACATTGAAAGTTTTTACAGGCTTTGACTGGAGGTCATTTTTGCAGAGATGGTATTTTATATGCTTCCAGTATTTGGAAAAGAATTAGTCAAAAGGAATTCACATAGTTTAAATATTGAGAAATTAATATCCAAATAATGTACTTGATGATTTCATAATAAGCTGGGGGTGGCAGGGTGGGAATTGCAATGTGCAAATGAGTAGTAAAGTCGGCATTCATTTTCAACTCTTTAACATAAAACTGTTAAATCTTAACACATTGTTACTTTAATGTATGTATAAAGAAGTATTACTGTTTGTAAAGCTGCTGTTTGCTTTAAAAAAAAACACCCTTGTCATGTAAGTACTTTCTGTACATTGTGCCAACAGGTTAGAACATTGACCCATTTAAAAACTTAATTATCTTTTTTGATTTAAAAAATTTTCTGTGAAATAATTTATTTACAGACGTTTTCCTCCTCCCTCGTCCTTTCCAACCTTTACACACATCACAGAATCAACCAAACTGCCTAATCTGAAATCTGAATCCTAATTAATGATAAAAATTTAAACTGTTGGCACATCACACCTTAAAAGTATTTGTATTATTTTATAATTTAATTTCTAAATATACCACATGAATTTATAATTTAATGTCTTGATTATTGTAATGCTCTAATAAAAAACTAGCAAAATTAGTAGAGTATATAACATGAAGGGATTTTCATCTTGTCCTTTTGCTGTATGAAGGATAATTGTTATATCACATTTTGGGGTTAATAACAGCTTTTTTGCACTATGTAAATACTAGTGGGGATTCTTCTGTACTAATAAAATGATTATTGAAATTAAGTCTGGCATTTCAGAGTAGATACTTAAAGAATTCGTGACTTGCCCAGTGTGTGAGATAGAGAAAAAAGAAAAATCCAGCTCATCGTATTGCACCGTGCTCGCATAGGTTTACTAAAAAGGTGGTAGAATCTGCAGGAGGCAGTTACAAATAAAAATCCCCATCTGGATGGCGGTCGTGATCTGTGGGATGAGCCTAGGCATCCAGCTAGAGACCATCCTGGTGTTGGAGAAGGCTCCCTGTAGGTTCCTTCAGCCATGAACTGTTCTAAGCCATTTCCCAATAGTAACTCATTTAATCCTCACAACAGCCCCATGAGGAAGATTCTGTTACTGTATCTCACTTTTCAGAAGATGAAATACATGTTAGGTAACTTGCCCAAGATCCCACAAATGGCAAGTGGCAGAACTGGGATTCAAACTCGGTGCCGTTTCAAAGTCCATGCTTCTGATCACGTTACTTTGTTGTCTTGGCAGAAAGTGCTCAGGGCGTGCAAACCAGATGTGCTTCCTTCACCTTCAAGTGTCTTCTGGAATGTGCTGCATGAGAGTTGAACTGAATGGTCTTAGGGAATGGATGTATTGGTCCTCAACTTATCACTCTTTTCCTAGAGTAGTCTAAGACTTTTTCATTATGTTGTGATGAGATGTAGGGAATATGAATAGACTCATCTGTTAGGAGATAGTAGGACACTGATTTTCATAATAAAGAGGTTTTTTGGTGATGACAAAGAGGAAGGAGGGATGCCTCAACATTATCAGGTATTTCCTTTTTCTTAACCAGTGCCATGTAGTTCTTTTCCCAGTAGTGATCAGTTTTTCTCCTAACTGACCAGAAGAGGGTGTGCACGGCACCTGAAAACGGTCAGAAGTACCATGTAATATTAATAATTTTTTGAAGCAGGGAGAGGAGGAAGGGCAGCATCCTGAGCTATGGGCCTTGCCATTAAAGTTTTGAGTCCAAGCCCAGGACTCAGGAACCATGCCCACAGGTATCATTTCATTTTAGAAAAAGAACACCATCAAAAAGTTTAGACCACATTTTTAGTTGAGTTGTGTGAAATTTCTAAATTATCTATTCAGTCAATACTTTTGGCTTGACTTGGGTTCATCTGATGTTACTGACGTAAGAAATATGACACCTGGCTTAATATGTATTAAGCACCAGTGGCAGCCTTGTAGATCACAGGTCCAACGCATGCTCCACTGAAACTCCCACAGTGCAGGGTTTGGAGAAACAGGAGACAAACGTTTCAATTCTGGACCCAATCTCAATCCCTGCATTCCTCCCCATCCCACTCCTCCCATCTTGACACTGAGTAATTACTTGGCGATACTGTGGCAAGCAAAACGACGTTCATGCTTACAGAAATGGGTTGGGTAATTGTGTGGCTGTAACCTGACTCTGCCTGTATCCAAGGTTCCAGTCTGGAAGCAGAGAGTTCCAAGTAAGATTATGAGCTGCAGGAAATTTAGAGCTCCTAGCTGAGCATGGTGTTCCTTACCCAATTGCTGAGGAATCCAACAGAGAATGAAATTGTGGCTTGGTGAGCTATGATTTTAGAGGCTGGAATAGTATAGGCTCTGTGGAAGGAATGAGTGCTTCATCTGGCCATGATCTTGCATTACCCAGAGGGGACAGGTAGTAACCACAGCCTTCCCCAAAACTCGGATTTGAGGCAGTGTCAGTCGCATCCTTATCTCTCGGGATAAGTGCTGTGAGTAAAAGTACTACCTACTTAAGCACACAGATGCCCCAGGTTCTGTCTTCACCCTTTGCTTCTCAGTCTTCTCTCTGTTTACCTGAGTTGGAGAATTTCATTGCTTTGTAAACCCTCAGCTTGAGAATGGGGTAATGAATTGAAATTTCAGCAGTTACTTTTGTTTGTTAGCTCTGGTTAAAGAGAAATGAGAAAAATTTGAAAATATTGGATTCTTAATCATATGAGAAATGTCATCATCCCTGTCACTGTTCTTTTTCCTTGCTTCCCCCTTGCTAAAGCCAATGTTGTCAGGCAGATGGTGAGTTTCTGACAAATTGCTGTCACATTTAGAATTAGGAATGTAAGAAAGCACTACTTCCTATTTTATAAATATTCAAACACAATGAAGACCAAGAAGGATACTACTATGTCTTTGATTTTACTCTCGTCCTAATACTTAAAATACAGCGTTTAAACGAATCAATCTTTTAGATAAGGTGATCAGCGAACTACAGCCTGTGGGCTAAATCTGCCCAGCAGCCACCTTTTTTTGTGTATGAATAAAGTTTTGTTGGAACACAGCCGCGCCCATTCGTTTACATATTGTCTGTGGCTGCTTCAATGCTGCAGTGCACAGTTGAGTAGCTGTAACCCCCAAAACCTGAAATACTCTTTGGCCCATTACAGAAAAGGTTAGCCAATCTCTAAAATTGAGATGATGTCCAGTAACAGTTTACACTCGTGATTTTCCCCCCAGTTCTTTTATGTCTAGAGATGATACATCTGTTGTGGATTTACATGTTAAAAAACATACTAAGCTCTGCCAAATGGCAGAAGGCACGTGGATGCATGGCGGGAGCACCATCAGGAAGCAAGCTTGTATGCTTTGATAATATCGGGGATTGAGAGGCCCGGGTTCTTGTTTCTCCATTCTCTAACATCGAGCAAGCCTCTTGAATCTCCGGTTCTTGGTTTCCTCCTCTGTCAATGAGGGATGTGCTGGATGAATCAGAACTTGGCTTCTTAGAGAAACAGTGAGGCCATTCTTTGGTCAAGGGTGGTCATGAGTTGGGCCAGGACTGAGCACTTTCTGAAGGTTACCATAGCCAAAGGCTGCCAGCACTCTCAAGGTGGCCTGGTGCCCAGAATCGGTCATGGTAATTAAGCCAATCACCCTAATTTCCCCCCAAAATTTGAACTGGAGACTATAGACAGCAGAGTGGAGCAGGTGTGCAGAGAAAGCAGAGAGACAATGAAAGCAACAGAGCAAGGAGCTGCTTCTATCCTACTAGCTTTGCATTTTTTAGCCATGCCTATCATTTGATCAACACTGCTTTTTCTTCATTGTGAGAGCTTTTTATGTGTTTGAAATATTTAATAGGAATTACCAAGAGGAATGGGCCAACTAAAATGCAACCGTTTTCTATTCCATAACTGACTTCCCAAATTTTGCGCTAAGTCTGACTTCAATACATTGACAAAGAAAATTAGTGGTAGAAATGGAATCAGAAGCCAAGCTTAAACCCTTACTTTGATTCGTTTAGCAAATTCCTACTATTTGTTAAATATCCAGAAGTTACAAATTTTAACTTCTTCCTGTGAACTAGAAAATGTTTCTCTTCATCCTTTACCTGACCTAAACCTACTCCCAGGAATGAGAAATGTGGGTCCCACACTTTGGTATGCAGCCTTCCTGTTTGGTGTGCAAGTATACCTACTTACCTACAAACACCCACCCACACACACACACACACTTTGAGCAAGAGACCTATCTCTACTAAAAATAGAAAAAGAAAAAATTAGCCAGGTGCAATGGCACACACCTGTAGTCCCAGCTACTCGGGAGGCTGAGGCAGGAGGATCGCTTGAGCCCAGGAATTGAAGGTTGCAGTGAGCTAGGCTGACGCCACTACACTCCAGCCTCCTGGGCAACAGAGTGAGACTCTGTCTCAAAAAAAAAAGGTATTTTCCAACTTCCTGGGGAAGAGAATGTGGAGAGTTTGACCTGGAGCTTCTGATCACATGCCAGTGCCTTGTCTCGTGTCCCCCACTTATTTCTCTCATCACATGGGCAGCCGTGTGAGGAGCAAAAGGGCAGGCAGGTGTCTCTGGCAAGCGCCGCCCAGTGAATGCTCCAAGAGAAGCACGCGTCAAGTGCTAACAGGAGCCTGGGGAATGAGCTGGTCTGGACCTGGCCACATGATTGAATCAAGCAAGGATGGTGAGGACTGCATTTTGTGAGGCACCGTGACATGGAATCCTGGCATCCAGCCGTCTGCCCTGCTGAGCCGCGTCCCTGAGACAGATCCGTGAAAGCCCCTGCATGTTACTCCAGCTGCTTCTCAGGGAACGGCTGCTCCAGATCCAAGCTTTCTGGAGAATGGCTGGACGAGGGCTTACCAGCGCCTGGGCAGCCCCTGTATTCCTGGAGGGGAGAATGGCGCACAAAGCCTCTGCCTACAAGGCTTAGCTCCCTTCTTAAGGTCATCCACATCCTGGCTTGCCCGGGAGTGAGGGGTTCCTGGGGTGCTGGAACTTATCCTGGTTAATCTGGAAAGAGTAGGTCACCCTGCTGTTCACAGACGTAGGGAGACTCAGTAAGCCACAAAATGAAGACCCTGTATTATATTTTAATTGAATCAGTGTTGGTTGATGTTGATCATGGGCCACGGTCGAGTTAGGTGCCCCGGCAGACTCAACAGATGCCCGGGCCGTCCCAGCTCACGCGTGGCTGTGTGCTGAGAGTTGGTAAGCTGTTTGCTTAGAACGCAGAACATCTTCCCAGAGAAACCACACTAAAGTGCTCACTAGACTCCCAAGCCAAACTCTAGATGCCCTTAAATATAACTCTTAAATACACTGGAGTCGAAATGACAGGAAAAACCCCACAGCTATAGGAAATGGTGCTGTTGCCAATGTGTTTCAGCTTCAGAGGTTAAAACTGCTGTTGTGAGGTCCCCTTGTTTCCAGGAGAAAGCATGGAACTCGGGATGATAGGCACACCCTCACAGTCCCCCGGCCCCTCCTCCTAACACACGAAGATGAGCATGCACGCACATACACACGCACACGCACACGCACACGGTCTGTCTCTTACCCAGACTCCCACCCCAGTGCTCAGTGTGAGAATCCAGGCTTCCTCAGTGTGAGCCAGGTCAGTAGCACATTCCCCTGCCGGGACGCTGACAGCTCAGGATAGACACTCTCCTGCTTGTGGGGTGACAAAGCACAGCACACTTCCCCACGTCCGTCAGACAGAGACACAGGGCTGGCAGCACAGGCAGCAGGGCCAAGGTGAGCCGGGCCCAAGCCTGAGTCCCAGGGTACAGGATCATCGGTGTGCGGAGAACCATAGATAATTCTATTTAAGCCCCTCATTTACAGACGAGGAGACTGAGGCCCAAGGAAGTGAATGGAACTTCCCAAGGCCACTTAGCATTTTGGAGACATACTGGGGCTGGGAATCCAGATCCACCCATCCCCAAGCTGTGCTCTTATCACTCCATTCCTCTACCTTAGATACTGAAGTTCCCTGGGGCTCCCCCCTGTGCCAAGTTACCTTTAAAAAATAGGTTCTGCAAGGAAAGCTTTGTTTTCTGGCTAAAATAGCTGTGCTTCCTGAGTTGGGGGTCATAGAACTCCTGAGGCAAAGACTGCCCGACTTTGCTACCCCATGACACCACAGACATTGCAGATTCCTTGCGCCTGGAATCTTCCTCATATTAAGCAGAAACCAGCAAGCAGCGGGGGCTTCACCAGCCACCAGCAAATTTCTCCCGTCCTCACCATATTTACCTCCGCTAGTTGGAGAAAGGCTATCTGGCTTCTGGCCATCTTCTGACCAGAATGTTCTCAAATCCCAAGAGGAGCTAGACCACTCTAAGTAGGTGTGTGATGATGGCAGAAGGGGAAATACAAACACTTTGTTGAAAGTCGTAATGCTGGTGCTGCACGCCACTCTGTTCACTGGTAACTCTTCAAATTGCTTTTCTAACCTGGAAATGCCAATTAGCTTCCTCAAGGTCATGCTGCTTTTTACAAGGTCCTCAGGCTGCCAGAGAGGGTGGATCAAGGGGTTGACTTTCATGACGTTAATACAACTCTGATACAGTAACATAATCCTGTAATCCACGTGCAGGGCTGCTCACACCTGGCAAAATGCTTTTGCAATAGAGGATCTCATGTGACACCGTGAGGGAGACAAGGGAAGCTGTTTACCCATATTATGGATGAAAAAGCTGAAAATAAATTCGACTATTCTTTATATTTACATACTGGAAGAGATGAGATTAGAACCTGAGTCTCTTCGATCCAGTGCATTTTCCACCAAAAATATAGCTGTGTTTTGAAAAAAATTTGACTGTTCTTGAATAGACCAATACCTCCACATGGTTCAAAATTCAAAAGATACGAAAAGGTGTACGATGAAAAGTCAGTCTCTTCTCTGCTTCTGAGCTCCCCTCCCCAAAGGCAACTCCCTAGAGACGCAGCCTTCCAGAGAGCATCTATGTGCCTGCCAGTGATATACATGTGTACAGAAATACATATATATGTGTAAATACAAATCAGAGATAGCTTTTATTCACTTAAATATATGTATTTTTCACTTCTGCAAAAGGAGAACTACCTTCTAAAAGGATCCATAATGCTTGTTTGGTTAGGAGAGGGGCACTATATTACACAACTGAGTACACAGGCACTCTGGAGTCAGGCAGGTCTAGGACAGAATTAGCATTGATCACATACATGGGACATAAACCTCTCTGAGCTTTAGTTTTCTCCTCTGACAAATGGGTGTAATAATTCCTAACATGTAAGTGAGACAGTGTCTGTGACATGTTTAGCACATGCTAAGTGGTTTCAATACATGGTGACTACTGTGTGCCAGACACTGTACTGGGTACCAAAGGAAAAAAGAAATAAAACAAGGTTTTGATCCTCAAAATTCTTACAATTTAAATTCAGAGGAGATCTAAGCAAACAAATTATGTCTTATTTATTTTTATATTTATACTATATTAGATACTTTTATATTCTTTATGTGTTACAGCAGAATGGGTAAGAGCACGGACTCTGGATTCAGACATTCTTGGGTTCAAATCTCATCTCGGATAAGTTATTCAACTTGTGCCGAGTTTCAGCTTCCTTATGTGTAAAATAGGAATAATAATACAGTATTGTGAGGAGATGGTGAAATACGATACAGCACTTAAAACTATGTCTGGCATATGATAGACATTCAATAAAGGGTGATTTTAATCAACTTAAACCACTGTAGTCTGGAATTTGTTAATACAAGTGCACGCTGCAGTAGGAATAGGTACCAAGGTGGCACAGGGCGAGAGCAAGCATGACGATGACATGAAAACGGGGAGCAGAGGCCCCTACGCTGGGCATTCCACATGCCAGGCCCTGTAGCAGGCATTTTGCATGTAATGCTCCCACCTCCCTAAGAGGACAGCCTTACCCCCTCTTCACGGAAGAGGAAATCCAGGCTCAGAGAACTTCTCCCAAGGCAAAGGCAGAAATGGCCATTTCCTTCGCATTCTCCTCTTCTCAGCTGGCTCCCCAGAGAAGAGGGTCATTAAAGCCAAGACGCTACAGGCCTGGGGCACTTCCTAGGTGACATTCACTCATGCGTTCCCTCAAGCTCTTCACGTGTGTCCCTTGCCCTGCTGCGTCCGAGCCACTATGCTGGGTCCTGGCAGAGCAGAAGCCAGATGGCAGCTCCAGCTCTTGAGAAGCTTCTAGACCTGTGGGGTGGACAGACCACAAAGCCTCAATGCTCCTCTGATCATTCACTCACAGCCACGGTAATGAGAAGAAGGTGATGTGCCTGATCCGGGACCGGATCTGGTTCAAGAGGATCTGAGGCTCCCTCTCCATCTGCTCTTGCCTCCCCAGTATCTAAATTTGGGAGGGAGTTTGGAGGGAAGAGAGGGAGAGACTAGGAGAGGAGGAGAAAGTAGTTGGGAGTGTTATTGAACGGAGAGGGGGAAAAGGTCCCTTTCCAGCCCAGAGATTTCAGGGTGGTCTTTTAATGGGGCCTCCCATTGCCTCGGCTGTGATGGTCGCTGTCCTTGCCCAGGCAACACCCTCACGCCCAGACAGCCACGGACAGTGTCAAACTGACGAGACGCCAACGGCATGAGATTGTTGTCATTGTCAGCGTTGGTGAGGGCATCGTTTAGGTCAAGCGTACGTGCTAACTTCTAGTTCACCCAGCACTTTTGCACCCAATTCATTTTACTGATTGTAGTACTTTACAATATTTATACAACATTTATGTGCAGTGGGGGTGTGTGGTTGAGGGAAAGTTGGGACTTGTTGCTCACCACTGCTACTTCTCACCCTACCTCAGTTCCCTACATTCGGAGGTAGACTGAGTAGGTATTATTAGCCCCCATTTTAGAGATTAGGAAACTGAGGCTGTGAGCATTTAACTGACTCGCCTGAGGGCACAGACATCATATGCTTCTAAGCCAGGGACTGGTCTGTAGGGTCCTCATACTAATAAGCAGTGATGCCACATGTTAATCCCTAGTCAGACCCTGCCCAGTTCTGCCCTGTATGTACCAAAGAGCCTCTTAGCTTTCCATTCTTTGCTGGGGAGAAGTGATGCAGCCCACTGGTCCGGAGGGAATAAAGCCCTCATTGGCAGGGCTGGACTTTTCTCCTTCACTGCGTTCTAGTGACTTTAGTTTCTCCTACTTTGGCTCCTGTTAGGGACCGAACTGTGCACCCCCTACCATCCATATGTTGAAGCCCTAGCCTCCAATGTGACTGTATTTGGGGACAGGTCCTTTAAGGAGGTAATTAAGATTAAGTAAGGGCACAAGGATCAGATAAGAATGGTGTCCTTATTAGAAGAGTGGGAGATACCAGAATTCCCTCTCTTCAGGCATGCACCAAGGGAAGGTCACGTGAGGACACAGCGAGAAGGCGGCCGTCTGCAAGCCAGGAAGAGAGGCCTCACTGAGAACCAACCTTGGCACCTTCATCTGGACTTTGAGCCTCCAGAACAGTGAGAAAATCAATTTCTCTTGTTAAAGCCATTCATTCTGTGGCATTTTGTTATGGCAATCGGAATACATTAATATAGCTCCCATGTCCTAAATCTCCACCCTCCACCCTCACCTAAAGGCACTGAGCCTCGGTGATTTGCTCAATTCTTTCTCTCCAGTGGTCTCCTCAATTGACTGCCTAACCTCTGTCTCTTCTTTCTCACCATCTCAGCTCAAATCCTTCACCCATGACTGAGCTGCGCTGTGTTATTCTATTTCTTATCAGCTTTTCACTAGCCCATGAGATATATTCATTATCTCTTATCTTTTCTGGGTCTCCTTCCAGTTGCCCACAGATTACTCAGTGTTGGTGAAGCCAAGCGTGTGGGTGTAGAAACATCTGGGTTGGAGTCTTGGCTCTGTCTTCTAGCAGTGGACCTTTATTAAGTCACAGGATTATTGGAGAGTAAATGAATTCGTATATGTGGAAATTGTAAAGAGTTAATCAACAAGCAGTGCTATGGGTGTCGGTGGTGTGGGCGAAGGTGTTATTTAAGTGAGCTGCTTGGCAGAGTGCCCTCCCCAAGTTGTACGTTGACTTCAGGCCATCATTAAGGAGCACTACAAAGAGCAACCCTGTGAAACCCGTTCTGCTATTAAAGAAAGAACATTGCCAGTGTCTATGAAAGTGCAGCGTTCATTCTCACAAAAGCTTTCAGAAGACATTTCTAAAGAAATGGCTTGTGATCCTTAGCACCAGATTCGTTTTTATCAGTGAATAGCACAGATGATGAACATGATCATGTTCCTCTCTTTGCCATGTCTGCCGGGGAGCTCAGAGTTAAACTGACCGCCCACTGCCAGCAAGTCTACTTGTCCTTCTGTGAAACACTCTATAGAGTGTCACCACTGCTTTCACCTTAATTTCTTCTTTTTTCCCCCCTTCACTTGGTTGTTAAATTCACTTTTTTCATAAGTTATTGGATAAATACATTCATTTTGTAAATGATGAACTCAGAACTACACAGAGCAAAACTTGAAAGTATCATTTATTGCTTATGTTTTAGTACTCCGTATTTGTGTAAGTCGACTCAAATCCATTTCGAACGTTAGAAATAACCAAGTTTTTAAAAACAAATAAACAGATACCTTTACTTGAAAGCTTATGCTGTGCTCAGAACGTTCACATATACTTTCTCTTCAAATTCTCACAGCAACTCTGTAAGGTAGATTTCATGTGCCCATTTTACAAACGGATGAGGTTAAGTTAGTTGTCCAAAGTCACTGACAGTAAGTGGCAAAGCTAGAATGAAACTCAGGTCTTGGGTTCGAAGTTTATGTGTTATGTTACTTGGTTTTGTTTGTTTAACTATCTTGATTCTCTATAACAAAAAGTCAGATTACAAAACTGACGTACAAGTGGGGTGTGTGGATGTGTGTGTCGGGGGCTTGTGGACTGCTCTTCACAGCTACTCTCTCTCAGCTGCCAGCCATTGAAATAGGTAACACAGCCAAGAGCAGTTTTTTTCCTCCTTAAATGGCAACGGAGATCTGGCCCAAGGCAGCTATTTTGTGTCAACTCCGGAAGAAGACTCAGCGAAGGCCAAGGGCAAGGATGGTCGCCTTGAGGCTCCCACCACCGACCACTGGTCAGCGGGCTGCAGCTATCAGGCCAGGGTACAGCGCGGCCTCTCTCCTTGGGTCAGAGGCAGTAGCAGAGTCTGGACAGCTGACAGCTGGTGGGAAGAAATCTGCCCACCGCCCTCCCTCCTACTCCCCAGTATGGCCAAATTCGCATTGTCGTGTAACACGTGTGCCTGGGCCCCTTCCGGACCACTGGTTCCAGTAATCTGTACTGGCATCCCCTCCTCGCGGACCCCGCCAGAGGACTCGGCTATTGATACAGACACTGTCCCAGCGAGCAGGCCAGCACATGTCTATTTTCATCTGAATTCCCAGCATCTTGGGGAAAGAACTTGGCCCTTCCCCTCGGCCAGACAGACCCCCCGAGGAGGGAGGAGAGCCTGCAGGCTCCTTCCGTAACCTTCCTTTGACTCGGACCGGGAAGACAAAGGTGAACTTGAGCGCCGCAGAGACACAGCTTCCCTTTATGCGCCCACCAGCCCCGGGCCGCCTTCTCCGCAGCACTGAGGCCCCATTGTCCCGACGGGGCACGCAGGGCCTGACTGCCCGCAGTGTTCAAGCGCAGATCCCGAGCCCCGGGCCCCTCCCCCGCGGGTCGCCGTGCCCGGAGACGGCCTCTGGAGGTTCGCGGCCGCACACTGGCCCTTTTCTTTTCGGGGCGCCTGCAGCTTGGAAGCGGCGCGCCTGGCAGCCTGGCTGCTCCGCCGCTCTTTCCAGGGAGGCCGTGCGGACGCGCGGGCCGGGCGCGGTCCCCGCCGCCGCTTCCCAGGAGCGGGGCACGGCCCGGGCAGCCGCGGGGCCGGCGCGCTGCAGCAGCAGCAGCCCCCGCCGAACCCAGGGGGCGGCACCTGCCTGCGGGGAGCCCCGCCCCGCCCCGCCCGGGCTGCATCCGGGACACTCAGCGGCTCCGCGCCAAGGACCCCGGACACCCGCGGCCTCGGCCCCCGCCGCGCGGCTGCTGGGAACTCGCTCTACCAGGACAATCAGGGATCTGTGCGGGGGTATGCCGAACACGTTTTCCCACCCAGATCTTGCTATGAAAAAATTTCATACCTGCAGACAAGTTGGAAGAACGGTGCAATGGACATAGACGCCCATTACCTAGAGCCTGCAAGTAGCATTTTGTCTGGAAGGATTTATTAATAGCTGCAAGGGCTGTCACTGCCCTACTGTGTGTGTGTGTTGAAACTTCAGTGCCCCCTCCAACAATGTGTCAAATTATGGCACATTTGCACAATTGTATTACATAGCCATTAAAATAACATCATATTTTCAGTGACATGGCAACATGTATGTTTTTTGTTTGTTAAGTGAAAAAAGCAGGTTACAAAACTGTGAACAATGTTATGTTATTTTTGTTTGGAAAAAAATGTTTACGCACAGGGAGAAGAGCACCCTGATATGTCTTTTGTTGCTAAAATGCTAACGAGGATTGAGTTTAAATTAGGGTATGGATGAATTTAATTTTCATCTCCGGCTTATTTTTATTTCCTTAAATGAAGTACTTCTATGTAAAGTGAAAAGAAGGATTAAATGTGTGGTCAGCTCAAGGAGTGGACAGGGCTCCCTGGGCTTATTCCAGTGCTGTTTATGGTACAGAAGTCCTGAGCTCTCCCAGCCCCCGGGGAAACCTTACTGCATCTCGCCGTCGGCCCATGTCCAGCCCCGCCCGCCCACATCTGAGCACCAGACCCTCCTTTCTTCTCTTGTCCCTGCTTCCTCCCTGAAGCGAACTGCGTCCCCGCTCTCATCATTTACTCACAGGCCAGGGAGTTCCTTGGCCTCTGAAAAGGGAGGGTCTCCCCATGCCATTCACTTTCCCCACTGGAAGTAAAAGTCAGGTAAAATGGAATTCCTCTCCTTAAAGACAAGTCTGGGGCTTACCCAGAGGCGGCCCTGCCACCCAAGAGCCCAGAGTTCTCTCTGCATGAGAGGCCTCTCCCAGTGAGACTCCAGGAGGAAGCCTTGTTTAGTGTGGGTTCTTCCAGAACCTTTAGGACCAGCTGGATGATATTTGTGTCACCATACAAGCAATGGCACTTTGGAGACTATAGTAACAATAGCTCACTGTGTACACACAGTTTTAGTTCACAAAGTAAATCCACACACTTCTACACTGGTTCTCAGAGCATATCAAAATTCATCTGGAGAGAGGCAGAGTTGCTAACTTTTATTTTGCCACATAAAACCCTTTAGGAAACTATTTATGTTTATCATTACTTCATAACAGAAAAGACATTTTAACACACACACGCTAGGAAGGACAGTCTCAAAAAACCCAGCATGTAAATTACAACTTCACTATAAGGTCCTCCTGCCCTCTGCCCCACGTACTTTTGAAATTGTTACGATTTCTATATAAACTGGTGAAAATTTTTTCACAGACACGCATTGGTTTGGGAACCATTTGCCCATCACTTTTGATACTTAGATTACCCGCTGCAGGTGAGGAAGCCAAGGTTCAGAGACCATCAGCCCACAAATGATTGAAGGAGGAATCAAATTCAGCTCTGCCTGCCCCAGAACCAGGGGCTCTTCCCTATTCCAGATGGCCTCTACGTAACCAGGTTGCGTCTGTGTTTCTACCAAGAGATAGGTGACAGGGAATAGTCCTGATTTGCTTTTCAAAGTCTTGGCTGGAGTGGGGTCACCAGAGTACACCCAATGGATCAAATTTTATTTTTGATCCAAAAATCTCTGAGCTCATCAGATGATATTAGCCTTTCAGAAAAGTTCCTCCCTAATTTCATTATTTGCTTGCTCAGTAAAGCTATCCTTATGCTTGATTTTAAGGAGAGAAGAATATATTAGAATTCTAATATATCTACCTATATACATTGAATGATGCCTGAAATTCTTTCAGTTTGGTCTCCTTTAGTGATAAGTTTTTAAAAATCACTAAAAACTTGAGAATTAGGCAAAAAGGTGGACAGCATGTCTTTTCAATGATATACAGAAGCATTGTTTAACAGGCTCAGCCAAGAATTATTTAATTATCCAGGGGAATGTAACTGTGTTTTGACTTTGTTTTTTACTGTAATTAAGGGCTCAGACTCTGAAGTTACATGTTAACTTGTAGACCTTGTCTGGAATAGAGACAAATAATTTCTGTCCAGTGGAAAAGATAACCCCAAAGGTTGTGGTTTTATTGCCCTGTGGAATATTAACTAGTTTTACTCTGACTTGGCAAACCTATTTCATAATGACTTTTCCTGGTATACTGTATAAACCTCTGTTCCTGTTTCCCATTTGAAACAGCTTTGCCACACTGCAGGTTCCTTCCCTCTTTGATGAGTGGGATAAAATCTATTTAAAGGTAGTCAACACCAATACCGCTTTAAAATGTTATCAATCATTGGACTTGGTGTGAATAAAGAATCTGAAAGCAGGGCCGGGCGTGGTGGCTCACGCCTGTAATCCTAGCACTCTGGGAGGCCAAGTTCGAAACCAGCCTGAGCAAGAGTGAGACCCCATCTCTACTAAAAATACAAAGAAATTAATTGGCCAACTAAAAAAATATATATAGTAAAAATTAGCTGGACATGGTGGCGCATGCCTGTAGTCCCAGCACTCAGGAGGCTGAGGCAGGAGGATTGCCTGAGCCCAGGAGTTTGAGGTTGCTGTGAGCGAGGCTGATGCCAAGGCACTCTAGCCCAGGCAACAGAGTGAGACTCTGTCTCAAAAAAAAAAAAAAAAAAGATTTTGAGAAGTTGAAAAGTACAATATTTGGGATTATATTCGAGGAAGATGAGGGTGAAGGTGCATGGGTTCGGGAAGGATTAGACAAGCTTCTCAGGACAGTTGTACCAGAGCACCTTCAATTTTTTTACATAATTCCTTTTTCCTTGAGCAGTGGCCAGTATCATGATTTATTGGAAATAGGATTTACAAGGAATAATGACTAGAGAAGACATTGGAAGCTAGCTGGGGCAAGCCATGGTGAAGGATTGAAATTTTGTCCTGGAAATCACAGGAGTTATTAAAGGTTTTAATCTAGGAACTGATATCATATTTTTGAATCAGAAGGAAAGGTAATTCTGACAAGAATATATTGGCTGGGTAGAGGGAGAGTCTCTGAGAGATGACCAGGGCTTGACCTATAATATGCAAATAGAAAGCTGAGGATAAGATCAAAAGGCAGTTCAAAGGTGGAATGGACAGATTTGATGAGTGATCAGCTGCGGAGCATGAACGTAGGGAGGAGTCTGGGATGACAACTGCATGGATGGTTGGAAGGATGGGGATGCTATTAACAACAGAATGCCAAGGAAGAAAGCTGTATTTTTGACCTATTGAGTTTGAAGATTTTAGAAATTTAAATTTGGAACTAAGAGTTTGGACTAGAAAGAAAATTTGAGGCTTAGCAGTGTGTTGGTTATGAATAAAAGCTGTGGACATGTGTGTGATTGTTGAAGAAAAACGTATCATTGGAAAACCTCCCTACCACTTCACTGGCTAGGGAACAATGGCGTGGTTCACCAGAAGACATCCTCTGCAATTTGGCAGCCATGAGCAAAGCCACTGCCCAGCAGAGCAGTGAACGGTCCATGGCTTCTTAAAGCCATGAACATGCCACTGCCCAGCACCTTGGCAAAGAGTGTCTGTTATCCATATTCATTTTACTGTTGTAGAAATGGAGGCTCAGGAACACAAAGCGAAGTTCTTAACTGTATGTTGCAGGAATGGAAGATTCAGGAAGATTAGACTGGAAACACTTCCTAGAGTAAGCAAGGACAGACGTCTTAACCCAAATGTCATGCTCCCCCCACCACCCCCATGTCTTCCCTTCTGTGAACAAGCCTGACAAGGGCGGAGCTGAGTGTGGGACAGTTGCCTACCCTGTCTCGTGCCCCTCTCCAGTCCTGCTTTCTGCAGAACTTTTACTTGACCTCCGTGCCATACCTGTAGGATCAACATTATTCCTGAATCTACAAAGGTAGAGAGCAAAGTGCAATTAATTCCCATGGGTCCATCATCGAGCTTCAACAGTCACCAACATACAGCCAATCTTGTTTCATCTGTGGCCCACTCCCCACAACTTTTTCTCACCTGCTAGATTATAAGTAATTTTTAATGATCACATCATTTCCTCCCTAAATACTTCTGTATGTATCTCTACAAGATAAGGACTCTTTTTTTTTTTTTTTGAGACAGAGTCTTACTCTGTTGCCTGGGCTAGAGTGCCTTGGCATCAGCCTAGCTCACAGCAACCTCAAACTCCTGGGCTCAAGCGATCCTCCTGCCTCAGCCTCCCGAGTAGCTAGGACTACAGGCACGTGCCACCATGCCTGGCTAATTTTTTCTATATATATTTTTAGTTGGCCAATTAATTTCTTTCTATTTTTAGTAGAGACGGAGTCTAGCTCTTGCTCAGGCTGGTCTCAAACTCCTGAGCTCAAATGATCTGCCCACCTCAGGCTCCCAGAGTGCTAGGATTACAGGCATGAGCCACCACGGCCGACCAGATAGGGCCTCTTTTTAAAAACATAATTTAAGGGAAAATCAAAGATGTTCTAGATCAGAATGTATGGGCTCAGAATTCATTCAGAATTCATTCAGCCTGGTCACCGGTTGGTTCTGCTCCTTATTTAGGCCTCTGTTCTAATAAGGACTAACTCATAATGATGGCCTACGATCTGTCACACACCCATTTATTTCTTACAGTCATGTGACCAATAAGAGACACTTTCTTATCTTCATTGTGCAGATGAAGAGAAACTGGGGCTCAGAGAGGTGGAGTAACTTGCCAAAATGACCCAGAGGGAGTGAAAGGAAGACTCGGAATCAAAAGCATCTCAAAAACAAAAACTGTTTACGGTGTAAGGAGGCTCTGCAAGGAAGCCCGAGCTTTAGAACAATTGGCTTACAAAGTATAAAGAATATAGCCAGTATTTAAAGGAAAAAGCACAAGATTACCAAGGTTACCAAGAGTGTAGTTAGTCTATTCATGGTGGAAAAACAGCAACTTTCTGCCCTGATTATCACATCTTTAGGGGCCATCACAAATCCTTCCTTCAGCACTGCAAAAGCTGTTTGGTTGGGGAGTTTGTCACTCTCAAGAAGGATTCAAGATCTCATTAATTTTGGTGACTAGAATCAGATGGAGCAAATAGTTTCTCCTATTTATTTATTATTTATGTAAGTTACTGTTTTGCTGCCTTTTTGTTTTTTAATCTCAGGATGCAAGATGCTTCTCTTCCTCTTACTTGTAGTACAAAGTGTTTATATTAGTTTTTTTTTTTTTGAGACAGAGTCTCATTCTGCTGCCCGGGCTAGAGTGCTGATGCCTAGCTCACAGCAACCTCAAACTCCTGGGCTCAAGCCATCCTTCTGCCTCAGCCTCCAGAGTAGCTGGGACTACAGGCATGCGCCACCATGCCTGGCTAATTTTTTCTATAAATTTTTAGTTGTCCAATTAATTTCTCTCTATTTTTAGTAGAGA
>CAUYRT010068590.1:0-12135 GCA_963574885.1 Lepilemur ruficaudatus
AAACCAGCCTGAGCAAGAGCGAGACCCCGTCTCTACTTAAAATCGAAATAAATTAATTGGCCAACTAAAAATATATATAGAAAAAATTAGCCGGGCATGGTGGCTCGTGCCTGTAGTCCCAGCTACCCGGGAGGCTGAGGCAGAAGGATTGCGTGGGCCCAGGAGTTTGAGGTTGCTGTGAGCTAGGCTGACGCCACGGCACTCACTCTAGCCCAGGCAACAGAGTGAGACTCTGTCTCAAAAAAAAAAAAAAAAAAAAAAAAAAATGTAAAGGACAAGAACATTCAGGCAAGGCTTTTTGTAAAGGCATAAATACTGAAACTTCAATTATGAGATAAATCCTGATTTATACTTATGTAATTTTAGCATCACATCCCATTTTTTTCATTTCTAAAAGAGAAATTAGAAGAGACACAAAATTGAGTAAAAATTGATTCATTAAGGCCATCATATTATAGTTTCAAAATGTGTAATAAGAACTGACAGCCTTTCTGCCACTTTTGGGAAAATTTTGCCAAATAGTATCCATACTTAATACAAGGATAAAACCTTCTTTTACCCAAGACATTTGTCATGACAGAATATTTATTGGCTTAAAAATAAATAGCATATTCTTAAGATTCAACCAAGTAACAAAATGTATGTGAAGGATTCCCATATAAAAAATCCAAGGAAAACACATACATATTAGAGACTCACCAGTGCATCAAAATGGAAAAGTTCTAGAAGACCAAGGCCAAAAATATTTTTCCTGTGGCAGAAGAAATTTTAACTAAATCATGAATATTGTAAAATAAAAACACAGGACCAGAATTAAATGAGCTACGGTGAAGGATCGCTATTGGCATGCCTTGTTTTCTTCTCCTTGAAGTGAGAAGAGCATTATTATGAATCAGTATTTTGTAACTATTGAATTCACACTGCTGTCTTTTTTTCTTTCATCTTCAGCTTAAGTCTTTGTAAGCATAATAATGAAAGCAAAGTGAAACAAGACCGAACTCTTTTGAAACTAAATTCAACTCTACAGTTTTTTAACCTTCTACAAAGACACTCTGGTGACTGTAACTCCTAATGGGTAGCTGAACAAGCCTGAATGTTTAAGTCACACCTATGGCCCTGGCATTTCCCCATAAGTTAGAAAGAATTGTAGCTCCCAGGTGATTCTGTTGCAAGTGACCTATGAAGGTCTTTTCCACCAGTGAAAGAAACAAACTCATTCTTTCCAGTTCAGATGTTGGATTCTGTGATGCAAGGCAGTGATTTCAAATTGAGCTTTTTAAATACCTAATGGTTAGAATAGGACCAGCATATGGATAAGGGGCATTAGCCACACTTAAAGGAGAGGACTCTGAAAACAGACATTTTAGGCTGCTCAAACCAGCACAGGTTTGAGAAAAACAACAAACAATAACAGTTGAAATGAAGCAATTTGTTTAGAAATCAACTTAGTGAACACCAGCCATAATCTATTTGCTTGATCGAATTTAACCTGTTTTACAAAATGCATTTTGCCTCCATATGGGTAAAAAGACCAAACTACAAATAACAGAAGAGGCAGTTCAACCTTTGTAAACAAATTAATGAAAAATAAAACCTTAAAAATTGAAAAGGACCTTACAAACCTTTTAGTGCCCAAGCATGGATTTCTTAGAAATTCTCCTGGAAGCACATTCCTTCAGCTGCTGCTTTCAAATTTCCAGGACGGAGGAATTCACCATCTTGAAAGCAGCCCACTGAATTTGCGGGCAATTCATATTGTAAAAAGTTGCTTTTCAATATTCCCTCAAAATGTCCGCTTCTATTTTCTTCCTACCGATCTAAGTTCAAACGCTTTGTCTCCAAATAAATCTAATTCCTCATAAAGACTACTGACCTTCAAATGTGTGAATTGTAGTAATCCTTTTATAAGTGAAATATTCCTTCATCCTCATTTTTATTTTTTGACCTTTTAACACATTCAGGTTTGTCAACTTTCTCCTAAAAATCTGATATGGCAGCAAGGTTCCAGGTATGGAGTGAAGTCTTCCTGGTCATGGCTACAGTATTTGATCAATGCATCTGAGGTCCACGTTGAGTTCAGCGGTGAACCAATCACCCCGCTGACTCACATTAATCTCATAGTCGGGAAAAATGCCTGCAATGTTTTAACCGATGTTACTGTTTAGACTGGCCTCTCCTTTGCTTGTTTGAACCATATGCTTTGTGACCCAAGTACAGGATACTGCATTTATCTTTATTAAATGTCATCTTCTCAGTCTCAACCCCCTGTGTTCAGCCTGTCAGAATGCTTTTCAATCCTGATTCTGTCATCCTGCATATTAGCTGTCTCCCGGATCTTGTTGTCAGCCACAGATTTGATAACGTGCCTTCTTTGTCCTCATCCAAGTCAATGATGAAAATGCTAACAGGACCAATCCAAGGAATGAACTCTGCTGCTGGCAGTCCTCCAAGTTGTGACTACTGCACATACATATTTGAAACTCATTCAAGGAGTTGAAAAACTATTCAACTATATTAACATTCCATACATCACTTTATCTCGTACGTAAAGATATTTTGAATCTGGCCCCTGCCTTCTCCCTTAACCTTATCTGGTCCTCTATTTCTAGCACTTGTTGCATTTCAACAAGACTAGCAATCTTTTTTCCCTTACCGATACTGGGCACTTTGCCCATCTCAAAACTTGTAATTTTTGTTCCCTTTACCTGAATTACTCTTCTCCCAGATAGTGTGACTGGCTCCTCATTTGGTTCTAAGTTCCAACACTACCTGTCATTGTCTCTCAACCTGTGTTTCTCAACTACTCACATTTTGGGCAGGAAAATTCTTGGTTGTAGAAGACCCTCAGTAGTGTTTTGTGATTCTTAGTGTACAAGTCTTACACTTCTTTTATTAAATGCATTCCTAAATGTTATTTTGATGCTATTTTCAATGGAATTTTTTTCTCTTAAACTAATCTTAAATATAATTATTTTATTTATTTATTTATTTACTTTTGGAATATTACAGGGGTACGAATGTTTAGGTTACATATATTGCTTTTGCCCCACCCAAGTCAGAGCTACAAAAGTATTCATCCCCCAGATGGTGTGTAATATTTTCTTCTTAAACCTAAATATCTCTTTATCCATCATTTATGAAACTTAGTTTTGCAGTATATAAAATTTTGGGCTGAAATTGTTGTGTTCAGAAGACTAAAAATGGGGTCCCAATCCCTTCTGGCTTGTAAGGTCTCTGCTGAGAAGTCTGCAGTTAGCCTGGTGAGTGTTCCTTTGTAGGTTAGTTGTTGCTTTCATCTTGCTGCTTATAACATTTTCTCCTTCATTTTGACTTTTGCCAGGTTGATGACTATGTATCTTGGAGATATCCTATTTGCTGTAAATCTTCCTGGTGTTTGATGGCCATCTTGTATGTGGATATCTGAATCTCTGGGGATACCAGGGAAATTTTTCTCAATAATTCCCTAAACCTAAATTTTCGTTAATTAGCATTATCCCCATATCAATTGTTAATTGAATAAAATCAAGCGCTAGTCCTTTTTAAGAACCTATTCCATAAAATAAAAACCCCCTATGCACCTGTCATTGAATTTAGGGCTATTTTAGGCCTTTCACTTGGCTGTTACATTAATTACAAACAAATGCTCTCATTTTGCTTAAATGAATTTTTATTCTGTTTCCAATATTATGACTCCTAAAATAGAGATAACATAAAATTACACTTTATAGTTCTGTTCACTCATCTCCCAATAATACACTGAGAAATCAAGTTACAGCGCCTGGCAAGGCTTCTTACAAAGCAAAGTGAAAGAAGCGAAGGTCAATGAGAGTTTTTCTGGCATCCGATTTTGGACTGGACAGGAAAAGTAGAACGAAGTGCTATGCTTTGACTGCATGTACATGTGTGTCTTGTCTCCTTTAGCATTAGATCAAAATAAGTAGTTTCCTTCACTTCCCACCAATTTGCTCCCTCCTCACACCACTGATGAACTCCCCTCCTTGCAACAGGAAAATAAGATGGGGGCTATTCCCCTAGTATAACTTGAGCAGGATTCAGCTGTCTTTTAAGAATATGTGGGGTCTTCCATGGCAACAATAAGTGCACCTACTTACCCCACCTCCATTTCTAACAAATTAGCTAACATCAGATGGAAAACAAATTTAGGGCAGGGACCTTATCTTGTTCAATTTTACATCCTGTGTGACTTTAATGCTAATAACAGTTCTTTAAACAGGTATAGACAAATGTGTCCCTTTTTGCTCCTCTTTCTTTGCTTGAGCTGATAGACTATTAATGAGCTTCAATAGCAATGGGATAACTATCCAAATTTCAACATAATAGCAACTTTCCGCTTGGCTCTAGCTAGCATGTGACAATCTATCAAAATTATTGCTAAGTCCTCATTAGAGTTAGTAAAGATGTTAATGAAAATGGTTATGATTCAAAAAGAATCTTCTGTAAGTATAAAAGTTGAGTTTGAACTATAGTCGTTAATGGGTATCTATATAAGATCAATTACCAGCCCAAATCCAATGAGAGACACACAACTGTACAATTTAGCAAATGAACTTCATCCTTCATCTTAGACTTCTGACATTCAATTTTACTTATCTAAAACTTAAATCCTGTGCTTCTCAGTATACTTTCATAAGCATAATTTTATTGTAACTATTTTTTATGCTAGGAACAGTTTGCATCAGTCTTGGAATATAACCAATTCATTTTAAAAATTGTAAATAAATGCATCATATACACATGCACACACAAATGGACGTGCACATATAGATATTAATGTCAAGTAATGCCTTCAGCAGATATTTATGAACTTTAAATCTCATTTTATCTCTACTAAAATATTATCTGTATCTCAAAAAGAAAAAAAGAAAAAGGAGTTTATTCATTCATTAAAAGTGAGAAATTCTTTGCCTCTTGATGAAGGCTAATGCATATGTGGTATATATGTTGGCGCACACAGTAGTTAAGAAGTTCTCCAATAAAGAGCTCGGGTGGGGCAAGGGCAATATACATAACCTAAACATTTGTACCCCCATAGTATGCTAAAATAAAAAAAAAATTAAAAAGTCAAACCTGATTTAACTCAGCATTTCATCAAACCATTTGACTATTGATAACTGTATTCAAGCAACAAATGTTAATTCTCGTGTCTTATAAATAATAGCTTAAGTAATATTAACATTAGCCATACCTTTCTATAAAGCATTAAAACATTTCCTATAAAAAAGCTGTTATTATTCAGCTTCTAAAATGGTTTTCTTTATGTAATAATTAGGAGTTATGTCCTTATTATTGTTATTTAATTTTTACATATTTCTTCTTTAAAAAAACACTATATATTAATATTATAGGTGCTATAAGAAAAAAAAAGGCAAGTTATGGTCAAGAAGGAATAACCTAGAGTATACATCTATCTATCTATCTATTTATCTATAGAAAGAAAAACGAAGAGTATCCTCATGAAAGTATCTTATTTAAGAAATATTTTATTATATATAGTATATATTAATAGCATATATACTATACTATGTATTAGGTATATATACTATATATACTCTCTCTCTTTGTATATACACACACTATCCATATAGATTGTGTATGCATATATATAGATAATCAATGGAGATATTGATATATAAAAATATATTCATTAAAATGTTTCCTTTAGAATATCAAGGATCACAAGGACCTAACTTGTAAATTTTATGCCAAGTGTTGCATGTACTGTCTTATTCTAAAAAGAGGATTCATTATAATTATTTATTATTGATGGAAATTATTATAAAACTTTTTAAACAAATTTCCAACAATATGTTTCGACTTATCTACAAGTCTTAATCTAGCACTTCTCTTAATATAGCATGAGGAAAATCCACAGTATATATATCAACCCCGTTTCTATATCCATCACCCAAAGAATGCTGCAAGTGGCATAGCTGTTTATTCCCACCACTTCATTCTCCAAAATGTGGAGTCTGCCTCAGGAGTTGGTTCTAACAACAACTTCATGAGTTAGGTATGGAAAAGTCATTGGACTTCGAGGGAGACTATTTGAGTCCCCGTCCCAGGTGCACAACTCATGAGCAATGTACTCTGGTCAGATCATTCAATCTCCAGATGATATAATATGGCAGTTTAAATGACAAAAGTAAAGTGTCTGCAAAGGACATTTTTATGATTTGTTAGCATTCTCAATGATGGATACTGAAGGGAGAGGCTTCAATAACACACGGTATATATGCAAAGAATATTGTATCAGTTAAGGATTAAGTTATAGGTGTTTTGTAAAATGAACTTCCTGCCCTAATCTGCTTAGGTTAATATTTAAATATATGTTTGACCAGATTACTCCCTCGATGTTAGAATTACATGGAAATAAATGGACTCTTTATTCCCAGGGGTAGATGATGGCCTTTACAACGCCTTGCGAGGGCTACTCAAAGCCTAGTTTGTCACGTAGAATTGCCTATAATTTCTTGTAATTTGTTTTATTTATGTTACCTGACTTATTCCTGATTTGGAACAGATGAACCACTTTAACCCAGCACTCAGCAGAGCACTAACAAAGTGAGCATAGCCATCACAAAGGACAACAGAGGTGGAGGATGAAACACATCATGACCAGATTGTCAAGGTTATGTTGTTACATTTCAGTCTGAAACCCTCGGCTCTTGGCGTGCCCATGGTTGAAGAATGACCAGACAAGCCAAAGTTAGGCAAGCATGAAAATGAGGTTTATTGAGGAGAGAAAGATAGGATTATAGGGAAAGAGCAAAATATAGGTTTATAGAGCACAGTATATACACCGTGGATGATGACCAGACCCGTTGTCGCAGCAGGACAACCAAAAGGAAGGGCCAAGAAAAAGAGCTTGGCTAAGATCCGTGTCTTATTTTGTAGTGTCTGGATAGGGACCTCCCTCATGGTTCACAGGTCATCATGGAAACACTTTGATTAAACAGTTGGGAGTCACATAAGCTGAGCCTTAACTATGCATGTGGGTTCTAGGCCTCTTTCTGGACTTTATGGTAATCATGTGGCTTGGCCCATGGGCTAGAGAGTCCTCTGCATTCTTTTGCAGCCGGTGTTCCAAGTTCTGAGTGGCAGATTTGTAAAGTATTCCCTCCTCCCCCAGATATGGAGAATTAAAGTTGGGCAGGATCAAGTTGGGGGCAACAGCACCCACTTTTGTCCCTAGGAGACCCAGAATCCCTCATTATCTACCTAACAATGTCATGGACAAAAAGATCATAGAATTATTAAACAACTCTTTCCAAATAAGGGACAGTGAGAGAAGGACATTTTTAAAGCTGAAATAGGTATTTTTTAAGATCAAATCATCTTAAATTTTTTAAGAAATTTCTTTATTTGTGTGATGAGGGGGATAGAATTCTAATAGCTTTTAAAATAGCTCAAGGATTTGATTTCCATAAGAAAGCTATTTTCACATTACTATTCAAAATCTAAAAATCATTTATTACTTCTCAAGAGGGCCAAAGTAGGAGATATAAAGATTCAAATTGAATTTAGGTAAATATCAAGATATCAGTGTCATAATTTGATTGAGATGGCCTGGGTAAGGCATACAATTGAAGCTTAAGTGTATATTATGTAGTGTGGTGATTTAACTGTTTAAGGGTAGGAGTTGTCAAAGTGAGTGGATGTTAAGGAGGGCTCTGGGTAAGCTACTGCAGTGGACTGGTTCAGCCTGGAATCAGAATGGGAGACTAAGGTGCTCGTACTATGTGATTTTGTCCAGCAATGTCCCTGGCCACCAGTGGTAGCCTCAGAATTTGCATAATACTTTGCATTAAGATATATTGCATGCAAACATATATTTTAACTGAAATCCCAATAAAGAAAGATATAAATAAATCACAACTATCATAAAAGAAGACCTAAAATATCACACATACACACATAATTGGTGTTTGATGATTCCATCTACCTAGAGAAAAACTGAAAAAGAAACTTATGTAATAATTAAATCAAGCCCCATTTACATGCAAGAAAAGATTTTTCTTTTTTCTTACAAGCTGGACTGTGTATAGTGGCTTCAACACACTGTACGATTTTCATTAAAATACTAGCACAAATGAGAAATTGTACAAAACGCAATTAAGTCACTTATACATCTTCATTATGATTTAAATAATAAGTTTACTGAAAGTTTGTAAAACCAATTTATTATCCATTTTCTTAGAAGATGAGGATGGTTTCAGATAGAGAACATCAGTCCAAACAAGATCCTCCTGTGGCACACTGGAATCCTGTAGGAAGAGTTTTACTTAGTGTTATTTCAAATTTAAGAAAAGTACATCATCCAGAAGTCCCCAATCTCTTAAATTTGTTCTCATTTTTTCGTTCCTTTTATCTTGATATGCTCAATGCTGAGGCTTAAAAAAAATTCTCCTTTTGGCTCAAGGTGCTCATCGGGCATCTGGAACTGTTTCTCAAGCTTCATCCATTATGCAAATGAGATTTAGGATTCATCATGTTTCATCTACTGATACTAATATTTTAATGTTGGCTGTTACAGCGTGAGCCCCCAGCAGACATTGCCTGTTCATCAGTCATTGGCTTGAGCTCACACCTCATTACTTTTAATGGCTCTGTGGCACTTAAGGTCACTGGGCTCCTAACTGCTGCTGCCTAGGCTGTTACCAATAAAAGCGATTTTCTCTATTTAAGTTAGGCATTTTCCCCCATTTTATTTCTTTCTTCCTTTTTTATTGTAATTATTTTTGTCGCTGTGGAAATTCCATCACCTGAGAATAATGACTGTTTAATTGATCAAGTAGAGCTTGTTCTTTCCAGAAATTTAGAAAACTAAAACTATTTCTGGAAAAGATTTCAAACGGAAGAAATAGTGCACTGGCCCTCCATATCCATGGATTTCATCACCATGGATTCAATCAACCATGGATAGAAAATATTTGAAAACTAAAACAATAAAAAAGTAAAAATAATTCAAATAAAAAATACAGTATAACAACTATTTACATAGCATTTACATTGTATTAGGTATTATAAGTAATCCACAGATGATTTAAAGCATATGGGAAGATATTTATAGGTTATATGCAAATATTACATCATTTTATGTAAGAGGTTTGAACATTTTCGAATTTCAGTATCCATAGAGGTCCTGGAAGCCACTCCACATGGGTACCAGGAGATGACTGCACAAAGATATGGATGCACACACGCATAGACACACAGATGCTTCTTGACTTAGGGTTTATGCCCTAATAAACCCATCATAAGTTGAAAATATCATAAGTAGAAAACTATGTTAAATCTGTAGTTGTCTGTTCTGGTTCTTGCTATGATCATGGTCATTCTGACCAGACACAACAAAAGCAAGCCACGCATGAAAGGAAGTTTACTGAGCAAGGGCAAGGTAGGTTTACAGAACAAGAGTAAGGTGTGTTCACCACAGAGGATGAACGAACCCCTTGTAACAAGAGGGGCCTCTGGTTATGGTCTGGGGTCTTGCTTTATAGTGTTTCGATTGCGCCCTCCTTGTGGTTCAGAGGTCACTACTGAATCATTTTGATGGACAGTTAAGGACGTGATAATTAGCCCTAGGTCACTCTAGGTCACTTTCCAAATCCTATTGTGCCTGGGCTGCCTGGCCTACAGTCTGGGGGATTCCCTGCATTCTTTTGCGGATTAACGAAGTTTCCTCCTTCTTCCAGGTGTGGCAGTTGCTCTGGGCAGGATCAAGGGTGGGGCAGCACCAAGAGGGTGCCCTGTCCTTCTTTCCTGGTGTGGCAATTGCCCAAGGCAGCACTAAGACAGGGTGCTCACCTTTGTCCCTAGGAGAGCCAGAATCCCTCAATATCTACCTAACAAATCCATCTAACCTACTGAACATCATAGCTTAGCCTAGCCTAACTTTAAACATTCTCAGAACACTTACAGTAGCCTACAGTCAGGCAAAATCATCTAACACAAAACCTATTTTATTATGAAGTGTTGAATATTTTATGTACTTTATTAAATATTGTACTGAAAGTGAAAAAAAGAATGACTGTAAGGATACTTGAAGTGCAGTTTCTACTGAATGTGTATCACTTTTGTACCACTGTAAAATAAAAAAAATCATAAGTAGACCATTATAAGTCAGGGACTGTCTGTATGAGCTTTTATAGCAATTTTCAATTACCCCTCTTAAAAGTGTTCTTTCTTTTAACATAGTGTAATTGTTAGAGTTCTCTGAATACAAACAGCTCAGTTTTACTCCTAGCTCTTCCACTTTCTAGCTACATGAGTTTAGGCAAGTAGCTTAAACTGTCCGTGCCTCAGTTTTTGCTGTCTTTAAAATGAGAATAATAACAGAAGGTATCTGAGAGGCTTGTAGCAAGAATTAAATAAATTAAGTACTTAAACTCTCTGGCATACAATGTGTGCTAAATCTGTAGTTGTTAAATAAAGTTACATTGATAATAACAATGTATAAATTTAGACATAATTTTAAAAACACAGTTAAGTGTGAATAAAAGTTCAAGCTATCAAGTAAATTAATTAAACTCTTAAAAATTAAATGAGAAAGGCAGTTCTACTTAATGCTGAGCATGAAAATTAATAAAATATTCAATTTTCAAAGAAAAATACCGTAAATTTATCGAAAAAATTGTTTAGAAAGCCTCCTTAGACTAATAGTGATTAAATAGCTGTGTGTATATTTTTAAGAGCACATAAAGACAAACCAGATGTGGACAACGTTACAGGTAATACCTCTCGAAAGAATAGAAAAGCATGGTGCTTTGCAAAGTCTCAGCGTGCATGTGTGTTGATGTATACCAATCTTACGTGCACACAGATGTAAAAATCCTAAGACAAATTAACAATTGAATCAGGCATAGTATTAAAATAATATCATGATGAATTTGAGTATATTCCAGGAATGTAATAATGTCTTAAAAATGACAAAAACAGTATTATTATCTACCATATCATAAGTAAAGGGAGAAATAAATAGTGGTAAGACTTGCCATCCAAGATACCACACTGAGCACATGAATGCACCTTCCTTCCCCCACAAAATCCCATTAATATAGCAGAAAACACATTAAAACTATACATTAATAATAGCACTGGAAAACAGGAATAGTTATCAAAATCAGATCAGAAATTTTAGGGATGGTAAAGTATTGTCTAAACAAAGCCCCAGAGGAAGAAATAAAGGTTAATATTGGTACATTTGATTGAAAATATATTCAAAAATTACTTAATGTCAGTAAAATTTAAGCCACGTTAACAGGCAAATAAGTAACTCAGAAAAATACTTGCAACTTTTATGACAAAGGATTTTCTTTTTGTATAAAATCATTTAGTAATCAATAATGAAAGAACAGCTCTCTAACAGACACAGCTGATCTCACCAAGGAGGAATTTTGCACTTCAGTGAAAAAAAAAATACATACTCTGGGCTCCTAACATTCACAAAGACTTTCAAAGAAACCCATACCCAAACACATGTGCACACACAAACATACTACACACACAAAACACTTGCTAGCACTCACATACAAATACATACATCAGTACATTAAAAATTACTCAACATTGCCAATGCATTGCAGACTAAAACAAGGCAGCATATTTTTCCAACCTGCTTAATAAAAATAAAATAAAATAACCATGCAGAGTATTGAAAATAGTTTGAAGAAAATGAGTTATCACACTTACTTCTGATTATATATATATATGAAAATTATTTATGTAAGTTTTGCAAGTAAAGCCATAGTATTAAATAATCTGACCCTAGATTTTCACTTGTGCAAATTTTCCTAAAGAAATCTTTCTTTGGGCCAGGCGCGGTGGCTCACGCCTGTAATCCTAGCACTCTGGGAGGCCGAGGTGGGCGGATTGCTCAAGGTCAAGAGTTCGAAACAAGCCTGGGCAAGAGTGAGACCCCATCTCTACTAAAAAAATAGAAAGAAATTAATTGGCCAACTAAATATATATAGAAAAAAATTAGCCGGGCATGGTGGCACATGCCTGTAGTCCCAGCTACTCGGGAGGCTGAGGCAGAAGGATTGCTTGAGCCCAGGAGTTTGAGGTTGCTGTGAGCTAAGCTGACGCCACGGCACTCACTCTAGCCCGGGCAAC
>CAUYRT010068595.1:0-21602 GCA_963574885.1 Lepilemur ruficaudatus
CAATTAATTTCTTTCTATTTATAGTAGAGACAGGGTCTCGCTCTTGCTCAGGCTGGTCTCGAACTCCTGACCTTGAGCTATCCACCCGCCTCGGCCTCCCAGAGTGCTAGGATTACAGGCGTGAGCCACCGCGCCCGGCCCTGTAATATATTTTTAAAACTCATAGAACAAGAAAGAAGTCTTGGAAATAAAAACATGAGAGCCCCAATAAAGGTTCAACATATGAGGTTGAAATAGGAAATTAAAAATAATAGAAAGTTAAAAAAGCAGAGAGATGGACAATAGGGAAGAAAATAACTGGAAATGTGTAGAGTTACTTTCCACTTGCCTCCAAGCAGTAGTGAAGAGGACATGTGGTAAAGAAGAAAGACTATGGACATAATCGGAGAGAGGAAATAAGCCCTCCAATTTTCTGAGTAGATGCATTTGTAAAGTTTATGTATGTGCTTGATGCCTTTGAGAATCTGGGGGAAATAAGAGAAATTGAAAAATAAGCAAATTCATTTGTAATCAAGAAAGAGAGTATGCAAAGAATACGATTCTGACTCTTCGTGTGATAGGAGCATTAGTTTTAAGGAGGGTGTTCCCCCAAAGACAAAGCAGGAAAAAATGGAGAGTTATCTTCAAGAATCATAAGGAAGGATACTGATGTGTAAAGTGGTAATTTGGTGACCTGTGAAAAGAATCTTGCCAGTTTTATCTAAAAACAACTGAATCAATGTTGCTAAATATGTACTTTACATTAATCAAATCAAATCAAATCTAAAAAAGTATACAGGATTCAACATCTGGCTAATAGGAGTTGCAAAAATAGAAAAATTTCATAAGTAGAAAATAGAGTAAGTAGTTAATTATTAAATCTTTTAGAAATGAAGTGTGAAGGAAGGACATGAATATCTAGATTTGAACCTGATTCCCCAGCACAATAAATTAGATGGGGAGGGGTGTGGGTAGCAGGTGCATCACTATTAATTTCTGAACATTAGGAAAACGATAAATTATTAAAATTTTTCAGGAAAATATAAATCAAACAACAATAACAACCTACAGCAAAAATAGGTAGCACAAAAACAGTAGGAATACTAGGGAGTTAGAAAGTCATTGAAAGCTGGACTATAATAAGTAATTTTCTTTAAATTTTTCTGGTAAAATGATTTTCTACCCAGAGTTCTAAGCCCAGCTAAATAATTAATTGCATTTGAAGGTTGACTATAGACATTGTAAGAAAAAAAAAAAAAAAAGTAAAAACTTCCTTCCCAATGTTCTTTCTCAGAAGCTTCTAGGTGCTATACAGCAAAATGAGTTATAAAAAAAAGAAAAAAAACAAAGAGGGAGATATGAGCTCCAGAAAAACAGAGAATTTGGGGAGAGAAATAGTAATCTGTGCCACAAGCCTAGTGAACAACAAGTCCCAAAAGAAACCCCTAGAAGGAATGGCTCCAAGAAAAAAAGAATTTCTGAAATATTTGAACATACTTAAACATGTACTCAAGTCCGGCTTAAAATTTTGAGATCCATCTCAAATGTGATTTTTTTCTTATATTCTCTCATTTAGAAGAAAATAAATATTTCTTTATATATTTTTCCATGTATTTACCAATTAATTATGGAGTTCTATTATTACATTAAATGACTGTATAGTGTTTCTTTGTGTGCATATATAACCTAATAGATTGTGAGTCACTAGAGATTGGAGGCTTTATTTTATTAATCTATACATATGCAAAGCCTATTAGAGATAGCACACCCGTCTTGGTAGGCCTTAAAATTTGGCTACACATTATAGAACATGTGCTCTGGAAAGTCTTTGGCTGTTAGTATAGCTTCAGAAAATAGTTCTAGAGTATTTAAACAGAGCATTTCGCATTCTGTAAAGTAATGACAATAGCAAACTCTTTAATATAAGGCACATTCTATGTGATTGTGTTGACTCAAAATTGACAACGTTAATAGTTTTCATGTAGCAGATATGAGGGGACTTCAAAAACAGAATTAAAAGATAAAAATAAAAAATTATGAACTTTATTTCTCAACATAAGCTCCATCAAGTTCAAGACACTTTTGTAAGCTATGACACTAGCTTTTATAGTCTGTCTCTGAAGAACTGAGGGTCCTGAGGGATTCAAACATGTCAATGAAGTCTTGTTTACATTATTAAGTGAAAAAAATGGGTGCCCTTTAAATACTTTTAAAGATTAGGAAATAAAAGGAAGCCAGAAAGAGCCAAATCAGCACTTTAAGGTGAATGCCTAATGATTTTCCATAAAAACTCTAAAAAAATTGCTTTTGTTTGGTGAGAGGAATGGGCAAGAGCATTGTCTTGGTGGAGAAGGACTCTCTGGTTAATGTTTCCAGTGTGTTTGTCTGCTAAAGCTTTGTCTAACTTTTTCAGAACATTCTCATAATAAGCAGGTGTTATCACTCTTTGGCCCTTCAGAAAGTCAACAAACAAAATGCCTTGAGCATCTTTAAAAAACCGTTATCATGACCTTTGTTTTTGACTGAACCACTTTTGTATTGACTGGACCACTGAGGCCTCTTGATAGCCATTGCTTTGATTGTGCTTTGTATTCAGGATTGCACTGGTAAAGCCATGTTTCATCTCTTGTTATAATTCTTTAAATAGATGCTGCAGGATCTTGATCCCACTTGTTTAAAATTTCCATTGAAAGCTCTGCTCTTGTCTACAGCTGATCTGGGTGCAACAGCTTTGGCACACATTGAGTGGAAAGCTCAGCTTTAATTTTTTAGTCTGAATTCTAAGATGAACCAATTAATATGTCTAGGATGTTGGCTATTGTTTCTGCTGTTAATCATTGGACTTCTTCAATTAGGGCAAGACAGGATTAATTTTTTCCTTGCAAATTGATGTCAATGGTGTGCAGGCTTCACTTTTAACTGGTCTTGTCCCTTCCTAAAATGAGTTATCCATTTGTAAACTACAGATTTATTTGGGGCATTGTTCCCATAAAATTTTCATAGGCATCAATGATTTCACCTTTTTCCACCCAAGCTTCAACATAAATCAGATGCTTCAGTTTTAGCAGAATTCATGTTGATCTGATTGGGTCTCTTTTCAAAGTTATGTCTTATCCTTCCTAGTGCCTCAAACTAGATCCTGTTTAAAGATGTCATAACAAGTTAGTATGAATTTATTTTGGTACAAAAATCATTTTGAAATCAATGCATAGTTTTTTCATAGTACACATTTCCCATGAACTTTTTGAAGTGTGTGTGTGTGTTATGTGTGTATATAAAATATATTATACATGCATATGTGTTTTTGTACATATAGAACTTTCAAAAGAAAAATATGTGATGTGAAATTTAAATATTTCTCTCTGTAATACTAATAGAATCACGGAATCTTGTGTTTATCCGACTAAAACTTGATATTTAGGATTTTTTTGTATATATAGACTTTATTAGAAATTTTACCCAATGTACATGGATATTTTCCCAATATAATGCAGATGTTACTGAATATAAATATATATATATACACACACATAGACATGTATGTGTAAATGTACGTATAACCTCAAACTAACTTTTTCATTTATAGAGATAGCTTTTTACGTTGTCAGGTTATACCTTTTTGAAAACTAGAATCTTTTAAATGAGAAATATATTATACATAGTTCTTCTGCAACTTACAAATAATTCATGAAAATTGGAATTGAATAAGTAAACTTAGTGTGTGCTAAGTACAAGTTTATTGGCTACTTAGAGAGTAGAAAAATTCCAAATTAATTGAAGATTACATTAGTGATAAATGAGGATAAGATTAAAGTCATTATTCAGATATGTGAGAATCATTATGTACAAGATAAATATCTATTTTTCTGTACCCCAAATTACAAAGAGATCAATTTTTAAAAAAATATTTTGTGGTGAAATTGGTTATTGTGGAAGATTGTATACTTTCTTTCTGCAGTTCTTTGAATATAAGATACATTTTCTACCCTGTATGTTTGCTAAAAGTTCTGTCTAAATTTTGGAAGTGACCTAGATGTCTTCTCAAATAAAAAAACTCATATGGGCGTTTGTTTCTATCCTTACTGGAGTCTGACACATAATTAACTAGCATTCATTCATGGATTTATGAGTAATCAACAAACACTGTGTAGTCATTACATGTCACTATGAACTTTACCTTTCAGAGGAGAAGAACTGGAATTTGTAACTCACATGGATAGATATACAAGTAACAGTTCTGTTAAGTTATGTGAGGGAAAAAGAGTGCTATCTATGTGAATGGAAATGTACATTATTTTAATATGCTACATTTTCCTGTGTTAAAAGTTCCCAAGCTTATTTTCCGGCCCCCAAGGATAGCATTTATAAAGTGACTTTTCTGGGGTACATTAGTCACTAAGTAACACTAGGTTTTAGTGTAAGAGCAATGCGATATTTTACCATTTCTGTCAAATACATTCAGAAAGAGAGAAATATAATGTTATCTCTGTTTGGCCCTTGAGGAAATGGAATCAACAGGAGATTGAGTAACTTTTCACAGAAAGTTAAGTCATGAATACTGGAGCTCTTTACCTCCAGGAACTATTTATAAGACCAAATTTTCAGGGTTGGCTTAAGGTAGAGAAAGAACCTAAAAAATACAACACCAACCACATCATTTTGCAGATAATAAAATTGAGGTCAAGGAGCTTGCCCACTACTACAAAAGCACTAGAGCTTAATTAGCATGCAGGTGACTTAGTTCTAAGCCCTCTGTTCTCTTCACTCTGTGACATACACCATAATTAATAAATTTAACTTTAGATTGAGTTTAATTTTTATGTATTGTATTTTTTAACTTAAATATTCTTTACTGTAAGAGATTATGATTTTCCTTCCATTTACCTGTATTTAATTGAGTCGAATACTTGGTATTTGTTCAAACATTGAAGATCTAGGAAAGGTAAAATTCCTAAGATATTCTGACCTGATTTATGATTTTATCTTCTTCCTCATGCAGGAATTTCTGTTAAGAGACAGAGGGAGAGAGCCACTCACATCCACTGCAGTTTATTCTTCCCCAAATGTCAAGATATTTCACTTTCATTTCAATTTATAACTTATATTATTCATTCTCCTGATTTTTATGCAATCACATGCTTCACCGTATGATTATGGAAATACATCTTGTATTTCTGTCTTGATTTTCTGCAAAGGGCCTATCTTCAATTTCTGTCCCTAATAACTCACAATAAAAAGTAAAGTATGGTGGGTGTCATATACAGAGGATGCACTGAATATAAATATTCCCATGTTTAAACTCTTTTTTAAATTTCTTTTTCTATCCCAGACATTATGCATTCATTCTTTAAATTAGAAAAATAATTATTACTGATCTGAGTTTTATGTTCCTTTATTAATGTACCATTGTTAGCAGTTAGTGCAAAGAAATGTTGTATATATTAGGGATAATGTTAATGTAGTTGGTGATCTCTACTTTGACTATTAGCAGGGAAAATAAGACAAGAAAAAAGCAGGTTTTGTGAGATCTGAATTCTTATTCAATTTGAAGACTTTTTAAAAGAAAGAGAATAAAAAAGTAGGTATTACAGCAAATATTTATTTAAGACCAAGAAATTCATTAAAAAATGCAAATTTTAATAGTGATAAATGACACATCATGAAATCCAGAATAATACTTTAGTAATTTTAGTAGTTATCTGAATTAGATAGCTATTTAAAACAATTTTTTTCTAAAATTTTGGCTGCATATTTTTAAATCACCTCTTCATAAAATATTGACATATTTTTTCCTAAAGAAAAATAGAAAGATAATTTAATCTTTCCTCTAGCATTTATTTTATTATCGATAGCTAAGATGAATAAAACATGTAACTTCACGCCCAGATGAACTTGCTTTTTCTAGAACTGCTACAGGTTTGTGGTCTAAAATTCTGATAAATTCTATTTCATAAAATTCCCATCCATGAGAGAGAAAAAAAGTATGATATATTTATTCAAAATATTGCTGATAGGAGAGAATGTCTGTTTTGACAAGACTTTGATGAGAACCATATTCTCCACTTAAAGACTTGTAGGCTTGGCCTGGTGGGCCAAGGTGGCTCACGCCTGTAATCCCAGCATCTTGGGAGGCCCAGGCAAGAGGATTACTTGAGATCAGGAGTTTGAGACCAGTCTAAATGACATAGCTAGACCCTGGTCTCTACAAAAATTAAGAAAAATTAGCTGGGTGTGGTGCTGTGTGCCTGTAGTCTCAGCTACTCAGAAGTTAAGGCAGAAGGATAGCTTAATGCCAGGATTTCAAGGCTGCAGTGAGTTATGATTGTGCCACTGCACCCCAGCCTGAGCAATGGAGTGAGACTTAAAAAAAAAAAAAGGTTGTTTTTTTTTTATAGGCATGGTGATTAGAATAATTTTCCACAGAACTCACTTATAACTGTGTATATTTCAAAATCTTTTTTCTTTTCCATTACCCACATACTTCCACTGTTGGGGATGGTAAGAGATGTTCTTACTGTAATAAATCTTCATGTCACTATGCTTGTGAAGTGTCCAGCAGAAGGATACCAGGAATCCATTGCTACTCTGGGAAAAATAGCAATAATAGCCCAATTACATATAAAGATAGATCCCACAAAACCCAAAAGAGAGGATTTACAGCTCACCTTTGCCACAGCTGGATCCCGAATTACCCATGGCCATTGTCTTGCCACCCAGTAGGAGGGGACAATGTAATGGGGATAAAGTTGTCTTGGAAACAGTCCTTTCGATTGATTGTTGAAATATCTCATTTATGCAAATTTTCCAAAATTAAATTACCATTTAGATATATTGCTAGATCCTCCCTCAGGGCCTTGGAAGGCTTCTGCAAGTGAACGGCCCTGAAGCTCAAGTGTTGTTGACGTCACAGGAAATGAACCTCTGAGCTCTGAAACCTTAGAATCAAATTTAGAACCCACCTTTATCAACAGACCACAGGACATAATTGGAACATATTTTTGAAGTGTAACTTTTTCTCTGGCATTGTTTAATCCTTCCATTATTGATTCTCTATTGTCCTAATTGTTCCTTATTTTACCCTGTCATAGGGTACATACATTTTTTCCAAAGATTACTTTTATCAGGGTTCCGGCAAGACACAGATTACATTCTCAATGGGTTTACTTGAGGAAAGTTAAAGGACGCGTGGTCAGAGTTTAGGGTGAAGTGCCTGAGGACAAGCATCAGTGGGGAGTGTCAACTGCCCCACGACTGAAAGAGCAAGTGGAGGAAACCACAGTATCTGAGCTTGGGTTCTTAAGGAGGGTGGTGGTAAAGGAGGGCAGCTGTAAATTCTAATCAAGGCATTGAGGAAAAAGGCAGAAAGCTGAGCAAATCTGTAGGCCCCACCTCCTCAAAGCGGCTGCCAGTCCTTAGCTCAGAAACAAGGGACTCTAGGTGTTGTAGTCCAAGGGTACAAAGCATAGCGGAGAATGGCAGGCAATGAATATAGACACAAGAACAAACCAAATTTAACCAGCTCAGGCTCCGAATACCCTTAAAATAAGGTCTGGAACAATGTAGATCACTATTTGAATACCTGGATACGTGTTTACATGAATTGCTAAAATTACGAGAAATCTTTTTATGACTAATTTAAACTCCATGAAAAAGAGAGCAAAACTTACAGGTTTTTGATTGGTTGGTTGGTTTTATTGTTTCTTCTGTTTTTAATGATGGGGCTAAAAGAAGGAAAAAAAAAAAGGATTCCAAAAACTCCATAAGGTGCTGTAAGTTTATACAGTCAGGTAATACTTACGGATTTATTACTGAATATGCTTGCAGAGAGTACATATTATCAAAGGGGGATGAATTGTAATTTAAGCACCAAATAAATTATTCTGCAAACGAAAGTTCAAAGCAGTTTCTTCGCCCCCAACATTGGCAAGCTTACTGAGAGCATTTTGCCTGTCTCTTCTCTGTGCATTTTGCCATTCCTGGTCATTATATTTACAACTTCTGCAACAGGAACTTCCTGGAAACCTCTTTCTCTTTAGACTTCTTAGCACAGTCCTTGCCCATTGTGTCCATAGTGATAGGTTTAAGTGGGTGTGAAATTGAAGCCCTCGGACTCCTGGATTGAAGCTGCGGTTTCTAGCCTCACTCAGGCAGCAAGTGGGAGGGATCTTCTTTCCTCTCCTATGTGTGGTCATTGAATGCGCAATCCGCTATGAAGTGAGTGATTAATGCGGATACAAAGCTTAGCCTTTATGTGCTACTGAGCTGCTGGGAGCAATTTATAGGACCAACTACAACGCTGGTGTGTGTGTGGGAAGTTTGTCCTTGAAAAGACTTGGATATATTATAACGTGCCTTTGTTAGTTAGTGTGCTTTTGAGGCATGGCAACACAGCTTAAAATATATTTAGGGGCTACAGATTTCCTCCTCTCAAAATTAAAGCTGGAAGAAGAGATTTGATGTTGTTAGAGTGAACATTTCTGCCCGCTGGTATACTCCCCATAAATAGGGTCAAATTTCTGTCTATTTTAGATTTACAGAAAAACTAGGAAGAATAATTTGTATTTCCAGCCCCTGAATAATTCTACCAGGTCTCCTCTGGTTATGGAGAGAACATAGACTTTTGACTTAGAAAAGCTTAGGCTTGATTCACTTTACTATTTTTATGTATTTGAGCTTAACTTCTAAGCCGAGCTTTACTCATCCATAAAATCTCAGCCATGTGAGATTGTATAACAGCTACCTACCTTAAGGATTAAACACAGTTATACAGATTACACCCTTAATTTGATATCTAGCATATGGCTGGCACTCCAAATACAACAGTTCGTTTCATCTTTTCCCTGTGCTTTATTATTTTATGTTTATTTTCCTATTTATTTCATAGAGAACCTACTCTGAGTTGCAGTCTTCTCAAAGAAAGGAAGAAACTATGCCAAAAAAATTTTAAATGACAATAATCATTTCATAAAATAGCTGGAATTATTTTTTTCAAGCAACTAAATGCTCTATCCAAGAATGCCACAGTATTTTACACAGATTAGAGACTTCATAAATATTTGCCATAAATACTTTTCACTGATTTTATTTCATTTGTTATTACTTCAAGACAAAGTAGGTTAAAATATATATAGGGTTAGGTGTAATCATTTTTCCATTTTATTTCTAGGGATATCAGTTGAATATTTGAATGGATCTTAACAAAACTGAATGTGGTTTATAGAGTACATGACTTTTTTTGTAATTACCTGAATCATGGTAGAAACTGTGGTAGGTTTCTCATCATGTTTTCTTTCTTTTTTCTCTATGAAAATAGCTGCTGACTTTGTAAGAGTGCTAAGTCACAACTGCATGAATATTCAGGAGCTTTGAAACAAGGACTGGGCATTTGGTTGATTGATAGATGAATGTGTAGTGTCTGAGTTTTATCTCTCTCAGGGAAATTTTGAAATTGATGTGGTTATGGCTAGCAGCAACTTATATGCACTATTTGAAGATTCTTCATGACCAGGTATCTCAGTTAGTTGACTCCCTTGACTGAAGATCCTGTATTTAAATTTATGATTCGTTATGCAGCCACCTAAATGTAACTGATTTTCAATGCATTGATTCTTCAGTTGTCACTCTCTTAGCCAACAATTTTAGATATGATAGCAGTCATCTGAAAGATAATATATTATTTAATTCACATTTTTACTTTATTTAAATAATTTTTTGAGTACATATGGATGTCAGATTACAGATTATTTCAGTGCATAGCTGGCTAGAATAGGTGCTAACATTGACAATTGAGTAATAATAGTAAGTATTCATTAATGCCAATTTCTATTTATATTATGCCTGTGAGTACTATCTTAAACTTTAATTAGGATATAGATGTATATATAAAAGTATTTAAATTTACCCACCATTTAAAAATGTGTATCTGGATTGCTTATGAATTTCAAATGCATTTTCTCATTTTCTTTTCTTAACAGGTACTAATGCATTCAATGAAAGAAGTTAGTTTTTAATTCACAAACAAAATGTTAGTATATTGAAGATCAACTAAAGAATGGCCATGTGTACACAATTTATATACACTACTGTATATACATTATTGTGTATATACAAACTTGTACAAAAGCTATGTGGATTAAATGCAATATTTAGACTATATCGTAATTAAGAAAGAGGATTTTAATAATTATTTCTAAAATAATTTCAAATATGTTCCCTAGAATACTTAAAATAGGGCAAACATCTAACATTTGGAGTAACTAAGCAAAATCTCTTGAAATCAGTTTTTAGAGTCCATTAACTTTGATGTTATTTCAAATGCTGTTTACATATGGAATAACTACTTTGATTATCTTTCAAGAAGTTAATTTGGTGTTTAAATCAATGAAATCTTCTTTCTTCCACATTTAAAATTAGAGAAAAAGAAAAAAAAAGTAAAGAATAGCAATACAGCAAGCTAGGATATTGAACAAATATAAGCCATGTAGCTCAAAGCCTGTTTACTCTGTGATATTGAACTTTTCTTTTTAAATTTTTTTCTTCTAATTTTAAGAAGTGAGAAAAAGCAATTAAATATTCTATATTTTACACCATTTCTGCACTTTGTTTTTAAAAAATAAAATACAATACGATATACTAGTGGTTACTTAAACCTGTACTCTTGGTATCAGAAGGACCATGAAATACACATTCACCAGCAATGGTCCTAACCTAATGCTAAAATTGAGCAAGCAAAGGAAGCCTTAGGCATATTTTAAAGTGGTTATTTGAGACTAATGTTGTCTATTGGAGGTTATTGAACATTTCATTACTGTGTTGTGTTACTGTAATGTGGAAATTGATAGAATTTTTAAACTTGATATCACTTTTTAAAAGTTTGCCTTTTGATTCCCTCTCCTATTCTGAGAAGTGGGAAAATGATTTTTCTTACTGCGCAGGGCACTGTAAAGAGAAATGAAAGTGGTAGCTACTACTGTAGAGAGAGTTGCCTCCTTAAAAATGTCAACAATGAAATAATGTTTTCAGAAGGGCTCTTACAATCAACACTTAAAAACATATACTGGAAAAGAAAGGTGGTCATTGGGGCTTCTATGACTAACCAGCTCTATAGAATCTCTTTAAGGAAACTTAGAAGCTGAAAACAGAGAATATGCTCAGTTTTAAAGGTAACTGTGAGTTTAAGAAAAGATATCATAGTGGGAAAATGGTTGAAATCAAAATTTTCCTTATAAAAACGCCTATTCATTTGTGAGTTCCATGGATAATATTTTTCCTCACATCATGTTCTTATAGTTATAATACAACTGTAGGTTTTAGGTTTATGAAAATTAATTACACAACAAAAAGAGCAAATGAAATGAATTGTCCGGCCTGGGGTATGGCTATCTATTGAAATATAGCCAAGTATATCATGAATGTAGTGAAGAAAACATTGCATTGCTATATTTTTAAGAGATGATCTTCTGCATTTAAGAAATTTCAAATTTTTGAAAAGATATTGCTAGAAACTTCCATGCTGTATAATATAAATCAGTTAACTGAAACATGGTATATCACTTTCCCCTGATTCCTTATGAACAATTTTGGATTTTCTTAAATCTGAATAATGCATGTTATTTTATACTCTTAGTGTTTCTTTTCTGTGATGCATATCAATCTTTGATTTTCATGCATATTTTTGTCTATGAATTACCAAAAATGATTTTTTTCATCCTGAACTTATGATATCAGCAGGACTGGATGTTCTATACTAATTGACAAATTAGATGCACATTAATCACCAGGAACACATGGCATCTACCCCCAAATTTGGAAAGCACTCAAAAGTGTCATTTGCAAATTTGGGACTGTTGACAAAATGGGCAGTTTTCCTTTGTAGGAGGCACGATGCCAAGGGCCTGGTGAATTGACATATTGAACCCTATTATAAGAAAGTATCTAGTATGAATACCATTTCATTTCCCAACTTGGATAATGAGACATATAGATCCATTTCAAATCACTGTCCATTACACAGCGGTGGAAACCTAATTTCAGTGAATTTTTTACACTACCTCCCTCCTCACTTCCCTGAGATGTATCCAAGTTCCGGGGGTTAACTAGTATCAAGGCACTGGCATGGAAGTGGGGCAGGGGGAGGCGTGGGAGGGTTAATCCGTCTCATTTTTAAGTCCTCTGCGGAAGCACGCAGATGTCTGCTGGGATGTCCATCATCCCATATGGCCCATTATTTTTCCTATAGGTTACCTCAGAGATAAGCTGCGTTTCTCTCATCCTGACCCCTTAAGGTCTTGTGCTGTCTCCCTTTTCAAATTTGGTAATCCATTTGTTGTTTTCAGTCTACATTAAGGAAAGGAAATGGGTACCTTTAGCTTTCCTAAACCACTATCTCCTTGCTCCCCAGGCCAAGGTTCCTGTCTTTGGAGAAAGTTTCAGTTTTTTAAAATCCCATTCTCCCAACCATTGTGTTTATGCCTTGGGCTCTTTTCTGTGTCCCTGTGGGTTTAGGCTTTTAGAAACCAAAGTCAGAAATGCTCATTTCTTTTCTTTGTTGGGCTATTTCATAATCTCCTGTTAGGAGGGACTAGGCACAGCACAGTGACAATAGACAATGACAGTCTATTGTCAGTGATGTCCAATAAAACTTGTGAGGATGGGAATATTCAGTGTCTGTGCTGCCTTATGTAGTACCCACTAGACACATGTGGTGATTGAGCACTTAAAATGTGGCTAGTGTAACCAGGAAACTGAAGTTTTAACTTTATTGTTTTAATTAATTTCAATTTAATTTGCTGCAAGTGGCCAGTGACTACAGTATGGGATAATGCAGACAGCTGCTAGAATGTAGAGAAATGACAAAGGTGAGAAATATGAGGCTTTAAAAAAGTCTATAATTGCAAAATATCATCCAGTCCTAAAATCATATCTGGAAACTACTGTATAGCTCGTCAAAATTGAATTTTACTCACTGTAACACAGACTGCCTTAAAAAATTTGTCCTTCCTTCTGAGTGCAATATCTTCTTGGGCTTTTCTATCACTAATGGGTAAAAGTGGGTAGTAGGGAGAGCAGAGGGGAACAAATCTAAACTTGCAGTGAAAGGTCTTTTCTGAATAAATTCTTAGTATAAGTGCTTGACTTTTCATTCCAAGATGGCACCAGGTTGTAAAAGAAAGCCTATGAATATGTCTTCTGGGAATAGGGAAAGGCCCCTGGACTGTGTGCCATCGCCTGGGGCTCTTTTGCTCTCCTAAAGACTGGGGCTGTACAGGTATGACGTTTGGGGACCTGCTTAACCACTGCTATTATAGTCCACAGCAGGTGAGACTCCTGGCTCTTGCTGCTGGCATCTCCTCCCAGTCTGACTTCTACATTGACGGGGTCAACCTGCTGGCTGTGTCCTATAGCACATATGGGGATCACTGAGAGTCCAGTAGACAATCTCTGAATAATTTTTTAGTGCTTTTGATCCTACAGAGGCAAAATAACTGCCTGTGACACATTAAATGTGGTGGGGAAGAGGAACAGATGCTCAGATGTTCTTGGATTCTCCATTAGCATATCTGAGATTTCTGTCCTGGATTTTCTCAACCCTTTCCTGTGTTTGGCTGAGGTCCAAAGGAGTAATCTCTTTCCAGGTTCTGTTTATCTGAATCTCCTCTTCCTCCCCTCTGAAGGTTTCCATTCCTTTTCCTGCCTGGCCAGAGCTTCTCTTAAATCCTGTTATCAATGGTATATAGTAAGCTTTTATGACCTGAATTAGCCAAGCTTGAATCTTAACATTTAAAGAGAACTTTTGGAATTTCTCATTTTCTCTTTAAACAAATCCTAGTTTTCAAGATTATTGGGTCACCGTGGAATCAAATACCTACTTTGAAAATTAAAGGTTCAATGTAGATTTTTTTCTCTTTGCTTTTCTGCATTCAATATAGCAATGAAATATATAATAGTATTATTAATAATAATACCACTTATGAGTTTTAGATTTTAAATTTTCTATACTTTATGTATTTTTGAAAATTGACATTTGTCATTTTTATATTCTAAAAATAATTCTAAAAGAGAAAATGATGAGATTTTACATAACCTCATTTAAAATTAACATAAAAATCACAAGTGAATTAATGAAAGTATTTGGATAAGGAAGTTCCTGAACTTGATATATTATTGTTCTGACATAAAGCTTCTTCTAAAAATGTTTAAATTATATTATATGAATAAAATTTTTCATATTACATGAAAAATTCTGAATCACAAACATTTATGTAATTTTTGCCTTAATTATTACGTGCAATGAAATGTCAGTTTCTAACTTGGCTCCAAATAGTTGAAAATTAAAGTATTTTAGAGATCATATAGTGGAGGAATCCTTTAGTCAAGAAAATTAGCCATTTATTTTTATATTACTGGAGGTCAACATAAAGCAAATCTAGTCAAATTGTAATTAACTTTGCATGAGCATTTGCTTTAAAGAACATCTGAAAACTCTAGATTGCTTTGATTAACTAAAGCCCTTTTCATTTTCCTGTAAATTGATTCCATTGTACAAATCTCTTGTAGTGTGGTATTTCTTAATCTTAGACAATTATTACCTGTGCTGTTCAGTCAGAACAGTCAGTGAGAATAAAAACACCTCAGAGAACCACAAAGAATCCTAAGAAGGTACTCTCTATGAGGAAATTTGTGTGGGTTGGATAAAACCTTGACATCAAAATGTTCAACTCTGAGTTTATGTTGTAAAAAAAAGCTTTCCATATTTCTCTCTAGAACTAAAATTTACATTATCATTTTCTGGTGCGGCATTATTTTTGCATTTTGTTGACAAGGCAAATTTCATAAACTACTGTTTCATTTTAATTAACCACTTGTTTTCATGGTTTAGTTTAGGATGGACCTCTTAAAGTAAGGCCTTTGATATTTTTAAAGTTAGAAATTTTTATATATGGCCTGCTGTTGATCATTATTATATATTCCCTGGCTTTTATTAGTCTAAATGGCACATGACTGATTTTTTCTCTTTGAGCATGTAAACTCATTTATATTACTTTTTTAAAAAATATGTATGAAATGCCTTTCTATTTTGGATTTCCTTTTTCTTTCATTCATGTTTATTGTAGGAAATCGAGACCTTTATAATAACTTTCTTTGGTGTTGACCCATACCGGCTATCTTATTAATTTCAGTAAGTCTAATGGAGTTACCCAGCTATGTGATTCTGCATGATGAGGATCACTGTCTAGAAAGCATCCTCACCCTGGACAGCACTGTCACTAATTCTGCTAGTGGATGATACTGCTTGCTACCTCTTATTTAAACTTTAGCATTAGGTAAAAGAGATACCTTTCCACTTATTTCATAGTGCCTTGATTCCATAGTTCTTTGCTGTTGAAGATTTTCAAAGGCCATTGGGTTTGTAATCAGAGAAGCTTGAGGTTGTATTCTTACTCTACCAGTTAGTATTTAATAATCTTGTGCAGGTTATATGTACTATAGAATTGAGGGTTTTTTGTAAAATTGGCTTAATAATTTCTACTATTTGGGTTTACTGTAAAGATAAAATAGATACATAGATTGAGAGACAGATATAGATATAAAAAGAAAGATATGATAAATAGCTAGATAGATGGTAGGTATATATTAGGTAGCTAAGGAGATGATAGACACATAATAGGTAGATATATACATATGGCTACAGATTATTAAGTAGAACATATTATAACTATTATGGTTATATTGTAATATACATAATAACTAATGCCACTTATATTGAGTTTTTAACTAACCAACTCATTACTATGATTTAGTTTTATTGAATGGTCTTGCCAATTTAGAACAGTTTTGAATTGGGTGATTGGTTGAGCAAGACTGAAAAAGGTCAACAAAACAGAGAAAAACAAGTTTTAAAGAAAGTTTAAATGAGACAGCAATCATTTAAGAATGTGGAAGATTGTAATACAAAAAGTAGAAACCAATGAGAAAGGACTAAAAAGTAAAAACCTTAGATCACACCATGAAGAATTAGAAGCAGTTTTTCAAATTAAATAGAAACATTTGATGCATAGTTAGGATTGTATATTAATTTATCAGTTGTGTCAATTTATTTTATTTATTTCAGGTTGTTCATTTTGTGTATTTCATTCATTTTTTTCAATCTTTTTACTTATTTTAATTTCAACTTACATCCTTGAGTGTCTATCACGCGACAGACACAAAAGCATCGTTCTTACTTTTCTGAGAGTTAGTGATAGGCACATGGGCATTAAAAAATAGAACCTAGTAATTTAGAGAGAACATGAATATTGATAATGGGATGAAAATATGCTTGAGATAGGGTACTAGGAAAACATATAGAAGAGGTATTTATTCAAGCTTATGAGTTCCAGGAAAGTCTGCTAAGAAGATGATGTTGTGACTTCTATGTAAAACAAAGCAAGAACAACACAGGTAATAGTCATAGATAAATGGCAGTATCAAAGATGTTATGTCAAATCTGTTGATTCAGAATCTCTAATAAGTAGGTCTTGACACATGCATTATTTGTACAAAGTTTCCCAGGTGATTTTGATGTCTATATAGGGCTCTTTTTACTTTAACATATAAGTCTCCAACTTTTCTATAATTTTTCCCCAGAGAAAAATTAATAAAATGAATATTAAAATATTGTTTTATAAGGGGGCATTTATTTATAATGAAAACATTTCCTTACATTCTACATATTTTTGGATCACAAATCCTGAAACATCTAACCCTACATCATTAACGGATGTAAGCTCTTCTCTGTTTAAGAGCAATTGCAGAAATTTTCTTTGAGTAAACACTTTCCATCATGCAGAAACTTCAGGTCATTAAATTTGACCACACTGGCACATCTCTTTGTGTAAATTCCTGCTACTGAGAGAAAAACTCACCATGTAAATGAGGTAATTCTAAAGAGATATCCAACTACTTTGTTCCTAGAAATTTTCAGAGATCAATATTTCAAAGAAATTTTATGAAACCAAATGGATATAATTCTTGGGATGTAGTATGTGTTTTGAATACTAGCAGAAGAAAAAGAATCTTCATAGTTTAGCTGACAGAAGTTTTAATATTTGGGGATTATTTATGAGAAACTTAAATTATTGTCCACAGTAGTCGGTGGTACTAGATTGATCACATTTATTTCTACTGAGACAACCTCTTCTTTGAGCATCCTATAGATCCCTTTGCATTAAAGGGGAATCTCTCATTTGGAAAACCAAATCCGACCTGAGTGTATGGGCAAAATCACAAAGAGAATATAAACCCCTAGAGCTGTGAGTTAGAATGAAATAAGAAGAAAGAGGAAGAAGGTGATTGCACATTATCACCCCGAGAAGTTCTGCAGGACACCATGCCAGAGGATGCCCGTTATGAACAACAGTCCTAGGGACCTCCTGCCCTGCACCCAGCTTTAATAGTCTATTCAGTGGTGGCTACATGGACAAATAGAGGACAGTGGAGTACCCCCTCTCCAGAGGGAGGTGGTATTAGAAGAGCGTGTGTCCAATACTGGCAAACATGGGACACCTCCTGTTTTTAAAGGCATCTTCACTCTTACCTCTATGACCCAAATTTTTCCTTTATCATTAAATAGTGAAGATATCTACTAACCATTATTAGGAAATCTGAAAAACACACAAATGCACACATACACAAACAAACTAGAGGCCAGAGGAGACAACAGGGTAAAAGAAAAAGTAGGCGAACACATGTGCTCTCTACCTTAATACAAAGTGAGGTATTTATGCAGATAATGCAAAAGCACGTTCAGGTGTGCGGATCAGGGTGGAGGGAAAAAAAGAAGGCCCTGAATGAGAATTTTAATCAGGACTTTAATGTGGAGACAGAGGAGAAGGTTCAAATCCAAAATAGTGGTGCCCTTAGGAAATCTTCAAGTAGGCATTTTATAAACACATTATCAAATATTTATACTCCATAAAGACAAACATTTACATTTTTTCCTCAAGTAAATCTACTTTACTTTCAAACCAACTTTTCAAAAAAATTAACTGCAGTTGATATAAGAAAAGATTAAAAAGAAAGTCCACGCTGAACTGGAATCAATTTAGCATTTCCCAATCACAGCAAAGGGATTTGGAAAGTATAAAAAAGATCTGGTGTGATTTTTCTCCTCTAACTCCTGCCATTAAAACAAGACTATGTTCACTGTTGTTTTGTTTTTAATGTACTTTTCCCCAATACATCCCCCAATTCATCTAAACAATTTCAGTATAAGAAAAACAAATAGAAGTTTTAGATCTTTTTGTTCTTTGCAATTAAGGTAAATAATTGGTAATGTTTTATAGATTTAGTCCAGAAATTCTATAGAACATATGAAAGACTTAACTGTCCTAATAGATATCTTTGATACTATGCTGACATGAGAGCAAATGTAATTCCAAATTATGAAAAGCATTTCAAAATGATTTGAATAATCAATGAACCTTGACACTATGAAGCTGTCATTTATCTGTGTTGGCAAGAAAATGGCCTCTGACTAAATCTTACAGTTTTGAAAAGAGTACAATATTAAAACCAAGAAATCAATTCTGTGACCTCGATGTTGCACAGCCAATGACTGAAAGGGGGTTTCAGATTAGAAGTTGGGACAGGACTGACAAATAAACATGACTTGCTACTAGTTCCCTCCATCCTTTCCAAAAGAAGGCATCGATTATTGGTCAGGCATTCCTCCCCACCTGGCCCAAATGAGGATCCACAGACACCCTCAGTACAGGGCTTTAGACTGTCACCACCACTTGATCCAAGTCAGACATAAGATGAAACCTATTCCCCCTCACTGTGTTAGTATGTATCTTTATAAGATAATTTAAGCAGAGGGGGAAAAAAAGAACTTTTGTATTTGCAAGGTGCTGGTAGCTATGATTATAGCTCCTCCTCATGTCAAATTAACAGAACATCTTGAAAACTTGCTGTGTTTACATAATGATCTCATTTTTACCACATCTAGGTTCAGAGCTCTTTTGATTGATAGCTTGCCAAACATCAGGGACCAAAGCAGGTTCATTTTTCTCCTGAGCTTTGAAAGCCATTTAAATTGACTCTTCATTATTGTTGTTCTGCCTCAAAAAAGGAAACCAGAAGTTTCCCACATCAAATGCCACAGCGACATGGTATCAGGCAAATCCTCCTTTTTCATATTCATCTGTTGTTCCAATTACTCTTTAAAGATAGAAATAGTATTCACAAACGTGAGGCTTTTAGTTCGTTTTGTCGATTTTTTCAAACTAAGGAATACAAAAGAGATTGTACAGGCACGGTTGATTCTGGTCTGGCAGGACTGATAAATTGTTTACAGGTCTGCAAAATTTAATTTTAAATATAGTCTTTGACTGAATTAATTCAATTTATCAAATTACATTTAGACTCTTTGTTGACTTGAGTGTCAGCGAGGCAGCCTGCAGGGATCAGTCTTTCTGCCCTACAGAGTAGAGCAGGAGGGGGGTTGGAAAAGGATTCAAGGCCAAAAAGGTGGAGGATAATACTTCCAAATGTTGAAGCCCGTTAAGATTTCAGTCCCATTAATAAAAATGTACATAAAATGAGAGAATCTACAGTCAGCCAAGATAAAATAACCAATAAGGATCTCATGGTGATATTTTGGTCTTTGGGAACTGCTTAGAGTAGTTTCTGGTTTCCTGATGGGACCCTTGCTAATGCACTTGACTGAAATATAAAATATGTAAGATTTGCTTTTACTTTCAGGAAACATTTATTTGGTTAGAAATTCCATGCCATTCATATCACTTTTGGCTATTATTTCAGAGTATTTAAGATGGATCTTTTTTTAATATTCTAACTTTAGGATTTCACCTATTCAATATTGTTAATTTACATTAAAATGCATTAAAATAAGATAAATTGATGATGGTTGGAAAAATTTATGATAGATAGACATTAACAGATAAGTATGATAAGGTGTTAAAATCATGGCAGTGGGAAGACAACTATTTATTGTAAAATTCTTTTAACTTTGCTGTATGTTTGAAAATGGCCATAATAAAATGTTGAAAAGAATCAAATTTTGTGAATTCTAAAATAATTTATCATTTTTTTGTCCATCAGAATTAATGATTTGTGATTCAAAATGAATAATTTTGCTCTTCTTAACTTTGTAAAAATTAAAAAGAAAAGCAAGCTTAAATATAATTTAAGCACTCTCCAATAAACTACCACTATTGTATATGACAAAGGTCTATATTATGTCTATAATTTATGACCTTCTTGTTTCAAAGATTTAATTGACATTTTTATAGAATGCCTAAAATAGTAAATAAAAGGATCCTCAATTACTGAGATTCATATATTGCCATTGATATATATCCCATTTAAAATAGCTTCACCATGAACCTTACAAGTGCAATGTGGTCAATATATGTTCCTACTCCATGTTGATACTCTATTTGATTATTTATACAGCATTTAACCATTCAATAGCATTTCACCATTTTAAACAAGTTATTATGAAGCATTGTCTACATTTAATTTGTCCAAGTTTATTATAAAATATAACAAAGATACCTACTGGAATATTGAGATATGCACGGTGTTATTGAAGCCTCTAGGCTTATTAAGCCCAAATATTATGTCTTTGTTATTTTAAAAGTTTTGCTCTGATTTTAGATTTGGGGCACTTAGAGAATAATGCCAACCTGATTATCATTCTCAAGTGAGCTTTCAAGAGTTCATTAAAAGTTAAGAAGAGAACAGCGTGCTCTAGGAAGCAGCTATTTTTAACAGCAACAAATTTGAATTCACCTACTTTAAAGCTTTTCACTGTTTTTAGAAAATATTTCTATCAATAACTTTTAGATCAGGAGTCTATTGAGGTCACAGTCTACAGTTTCATATGGCAGTAATCTGACATTGTCACTTTTTTACTGAATTCATGAGAACCAAATTATTTTACTTCAAAAACTGCCTAAATAAAGAAGCAGAGTATACAGTTTTGTTCTAAAGAAGCAAACAAACAGAAAACTCCAAAATGCTCCATTTAATTGGAGTCCACAAATATATATAATTATGCTTCCATTTGATAAATCAGTGCTACATATTCCTTCCATATGAAAACTTTGCTTTATTGCAAAGGGCTCCGTTTAAAAGGGAAAGTTTAAAATTTCACTAAAAAATAAAATCCTGTAACATTAGATACAATTTTATCTCAAATTTAAATTTTAAAAAGTCCTTGAAAGCTATAATATTCAGTTAGTAATTTAGCTATATCACAAACTTAATGTTCTTTAATGTACTTACTGCTATAATCATATTAGTATATTTATCATAAGTAAATATTAGAGAAATACTGGAAAATATTTTTAAGATTACAAAATGCATTTAAGAATAGTTAACAGAGGCCGGGCGCGGTGGCTCACGCCTGTAATCCTAGCACTCTGGGAGGCTGAGGCACGTGGATAGCTCAAGGTCAGGAGTTCGAAACCAGCCTGAGCAAGAGCGAGACCTCATTTATACTATAAATAGAAAGAAATTAATTGGCCAACTAAAAATATATAGAAAAAATTAGCCGGGCATGGTGGCACATGCCTGTAGTCCCAGCTACTTGGGAGGCTGAGGCAGAAGGATTGCTT
>CAUYRT010068596.1:0-42117 GCA_963574885.1 Lepilemur ruficaudatus
AGGAAATGTAAGCAAAAACATTTATATCTTCATAATATTTTGAAATTAAAAAAAAAAACACTGTTGTTAAAATGCTGTCACACAAGGGGAGTTATAACACCCATGAAACAAGAACAAGATGGTATAAATAAGGAGGAATTAGAGGAAAAAAAGAACTAGAAGGTTGAATAACTAATGAATAATGTTTGACAGAGAAAAGTAATAGAGAAAATAGAAAATATCATTAAATTGTTTTGGTTGAGAGTTTTCAGACTGAGATTGCTCATCAACCCAGGGAAAGAAAAAAGTGTCAAACCAACACATAGTATTGAAACATTTCAGAACACTGGGCTAAAGAGATAGTACTGAATGTTTGGGAAGAGAAGGAAAGAAAAGAAAACTGATCACTTACAAAGACATAGGAATCACAATCATAGAAGATTTTCAAGAGCAGCATTGGAAGCTACATGATATTAAATATTCTGAGCAATATTTTTTTAAACTTGAATCTATAACTAAAACATAATTCTAAACTGATTTCTATTTAAGTTGTAGATAGAATAAAGGCATTTTAGTTTGGAATCCACTCCAGTCAAGCAGAAAGCAGTTGAGAATCACTTCTGAATAGAATGGTTAACCAAGAAAAAAACAAATAGAAGATGTAGAGAACAAAGCCAGCATCAGAGTAAAGAAAGACATAAACAGCTTATGGGACAGACCTAAACAACATCTACTTAGCCAGATTGGACAGGAGGTTTGAAGCTTCCAGGAAGGCTGCAGTGAAGGGAAACTTAACAGCTAAAGTATAAAAAATAGATCTTATATATACTTAAGAGGCTAAAGTGGTGGATCTCTTGAGCCCAGGAATTTTAGGTTGTAGAGAACAATGTTTGGGCCACTGCACTTCAGTCTGGGTGACAGATCAAGACCCCGTCTCTAAAAAAATTAAATTAATTAATTAAATAAAAATATAAAATAGATTTTAGAAGATTTAAAAACATCTGTTATAGATTTCAAGAATTCATGACAGGTTTAGAAAAACATAAGTAAAATGGGAAAAATGGGTTTATTATTAATTCAAAGAACAAAAGTAGTGCCAGAAAAGAAATGCAGTCATAATAGTATAACACTCAGCTCATAGTTCACAATATTTACATGGTTATAATAATTCAAATTCTAAATATCAACATAACCGATGTTTCTAAAGTTCGTATACTGGAAGGAGAAAAAGAAGGGAAAGTAAGATAAGAAGGTGTCAAAATGGATACAAGTGGGCCAAATCATTACCTTCCCAAATAAGAAGTCAAATAACGTATAAAATTGATATATCAATAATTAGCAGGGTAAGTACCTATTCAGAAATATAGATACTTCTGGGAAATAAGTCCCAGAAGAAAAATATAAAACAGATTTGCAGGAAAATTAAAGGTGAGAAATTTGTGCACAGGCATGACGCATTAGTGTGAGAGTGTGTGTGTTGGGGGAGGTATGGGGCAAGATATTTCTGTATTTCATTTTAAATTTTGTAATACTTAAACATTACAAATGTTTCACATAAACTCTGTTTTCATGTGTTACTTTGATAAACATTTAAAAATCATTTGAGAAAATCCACGTATCTTTTTTGGTTACTTAAAAAAAAAGTTGAATTTTGAATAGGAGACATCTGAAATGTACTCATTAGAAATTTAGTTGTGTACTTCAATTTTAGTTTCTCTGCCTTCAGGATCTTTAGTATTTAACACATGTAAACTCCTAGGGTATGCTCTTCATGAAAACATTTAGACTGCACCAGAGATTTAGTGCCATTTTAGACTATGATACCTACGTCTAATTTTTATATTTGATACTGCCCACCTAAGTGGGATGGTATTTCACGACCATAAAATATCAAAGAACATCAAAGAGAATATATACTTCATAGGATGTGACAAAATAACTTTTTGAAAATTAGTTTCTACTGATCATGTCTTTGTCAGAAGGGCACATTTTTAAAACATAAGTTGAATTTTCAAACTATAAAACTTCAAAGTCCAAGCCCATTTACTAAAGAATCAAAATATTAGAAAAATTGAGAACATTTTTTTCCCCAGCAATGTGTCTCAGAAAGTAGATGCTTATTGCATTGGAAAAGAACCTTTATTCCTTTCATTATTTTTCTCGTCATTTATAAGTAAATTATATTTTTTGAACAATTAAATGTCATCAATTACTTTTTCTTTATAACATATCTTGAAGGAAAGATTGACTTGCAAGGCACATTTAAAAACCTTCTGTAGCTACAAAATGATTATAGTAGCCAGATTTATTAAAGTGGAATTGCTACTCCATGGAAATAAAATGGAGAGAGTAGAAATGTAATCAGTTCTACTTTTATAAACATTAGCTCAGAAATGATAATATCTAACAATGATGAAATGTAAGGAGGTGTATTAGAAAACATGAACTGGATGTAACAGCACAAAAAATAAAATAAAGAAGGCCTCACCATAAAAGTCACACTTTATGCTCTCTAAGAATGGAAAATCAAGGTAGAGAAAGGATCTCTCAGGCAATACTTGTCACATCCTTGATTTGGGCCATCACTTCTGTTTGTCTTCTGGGTTTGGATGCTGTTTTCTTATCAACAATGGAATTTCAGTTTTTCCCTCAACTTAATATTGTACTTATAACCCCTCGGGTCAGTTCTGACTAGTTTACACCCTCAGATAAACATTTCTCAGCTTCCTAAATCAATTCTTCCAGAGGAACTGCCTCTAGACAAATTCAGACTCTTTGGTTAATAGATATTTTGAAAATAATTTAGAAGTTCTCCCATAACTCTTGACATGTTTAGGGATCCCCAGTAGTTCTCGTCATGTCTTTAGGGAAAGTAGGGTAAATATTTCATAACACAGTCTCATTATTGGTAAGTCTAATTGCTTGGATAATGACTTTAAACCCTTTCAGTTTCCTTCTGAAGGCAGTCTATACTGCAGTAATGCTACTTTTTTCTATTCCAAAGCTTTTGGTAGTTACAGAAAAATAACAATGAGTGCTTCTTTAAATAGAAGAGCTGTACTTGTGGGCTTTCAATGCTAATGTTTAGCGACCACTAATTTCAGATCTTACCAGGCAAAACTGTATTTTATTCATTACAGAATGGAGCACATGTTGAGACTCTTATAGATGACTGCATGAAATTTAGGGGCAAACTGACACTTGTCTGAGCTCTGCAGGATAGAAATCTACATGTATACTTTGAACACTTTTATTTTTACTATTCAAGTCCTTTAATGAATTATGGGATTTCTCCTGGCTTTGTCATTTGGGACTTCAAGTGCTTATTATCCACAGGGAGTATTACCAGAGATTACTCGGTACTCAGAGTGATTGAAAAGAGTGGCCTGCACTCTGGTACATATTCATAAAGCACAACCTTAGCTCTCAAAATGTAATGGAAATCATAATACGACTCTTTCCATCCTGGCATTCTCCTTACACAATGGGATGGCAGCTCCCAAACTGTAAAAGAATTTTCTTTAGGAACCTATGCAGGACTTTGGTGCTATACTGGGTGTGTCCTAGATTAATGACCAGAAATAGGGATCTTATTGTGCATATAAGTAGAGAATTATTTTTACTGGCACAGAAAAATAATTTAAAATCACAATGATCTCATGTACCTTAAAAAAATCACATAATATCTGCAATAGTGAAATCTTCTAAGATATATGTGTATATGTACATACATATACATACATAAACATGTATATATATGTGTGTGTGTGTGTCCACACAGAAACTTCAACGGGACTTCAAGGTATTCTAAAGGAATATTACATCGTTAGCATCTTTAAGATTCATTTTCCCCAATTTTCTGTCATTTTATTTCTCTTTCAATCTTCTCCAGTTGCCCAGTAATTTCCTCACTTTTATTTGTTTAGCCATCTTTGCTGTCCACAATTTTCTTCTTCTTAATGCATTCTACACGATTTCTGTGATATAGTTTTTTACCTTGTGAATGAATTGCTCCAGCTAGAGTCCTTTCGTTCTTAAAGTTGAAGTAAGATGAACATTATAACAAAATAGTTTATTTATGGGTCTTTTTAATATTTACTTTTATATGTGTATAGAGATAGTCTTTCTATCATGTGCTAAAACTATAAATACCTCACTTTGAATTTTTAAAATTGGAAAACAAATTTTTGCACTACACTCTCTATTCTATAAAACCTTATCCTGTTTTGCACATAACAGATACCTGATAAATGTATTATAGTGGAATTAGTGACTAACTTTAGACAGATGTAATATCTCACATAGACTTTTAGAAAGAACTGTTTTTTACATTTTGATGAAAGGCAAAATCCTATAAATATATGAATAAAGTAGATAAATTAATGTTTCAAAAATGTTTTTCTTCACATCAAAGATTGTATCAGAAAGACAGAAAACAAGATAATTCTAATCTATCACTGCTTATCACAAGTCATGAGTAACTGTCCATGTATGGCCTGGCTTTTAGTGTTAATAACAATATTTAAAAGCAAAGGAAAAGTGGTTATAAATAACAATATGTAATTTAAAAGAGAGCTTTACCAAAGACAGTCAGCTCTGCTGGATCACTGTCTCTTTCTCCCACCATGTTAGTGCCAACACAGGTATACATCCCTGCATCACTTTTTCTAGTATTGGAGATCATCAGTTTTCCACCACGGATCTGTTAAAATGAAACAAAAATAAAAGGGAAAGAAAAAGAAACAGGAAAGGAAAGGTATTAATAAATAATTTTGAATTATTAAGCACATTTTCTTTTAAAAGAAAATAATTGAGTATCTATCACACAAATCCCTCCCATTATTTTGGCATCTCCCTGTGTGCTTTTTTTTTCCTTGAATTCACCCTCACTGTACATCTCCATATTCCCTTCTTACAGAATACTTCTTTAAGGCAGCCTACTTCTCTTTTGCCTGATCCTATTTTGAGTCTTGTGACTTCCCTTCATTAAATTCCAGAGATTAGTCCTCACACTGAGATTCTATTGAATGAATTGCTATTGCCATTTGTCATCAGGAAGAAAAATATAGATATTTGCTTTGACTAATATAATAAAATCTAGCTGACTCAGAAGAATTGAAGAAGTAATTTTTGATTATAAGCGCTGGGCAGTGTTCTGGGTACCTGAGATGCAATAGTAAACAAAATAGTAAAAAGCTTTGCCTTCCTGGAGCTTACATTTCAGTTGTTAGTATTAATCATCTTTGTCTCATCTTAATTGTAATTAAAAGATAATTTTTGGTGACAAGAACAAGTTGGACAAAAAAATATTTATAAAATGATGAGTATGAGTTGGCATAAATTATTGGCATCTAATAGGTTCTCCCTAAAGATTTCTTACATGAGAATTATTTATTGACTGAATAAACCAATGCAATAATATTAAACTATTTATTTGCCAAAGAGGACATTATTAAAGCAGAGTTAGGTTTTTAGTAAGTACCATTATTCATAGTTTCCTTTCCAGGTGTTTAAATTTTATTCATTTAATTTCAAATAATCTTAACTTTACAATATTCAGTGTTCCTAAAGAGATACCAGATAAGAACATGCTGATTTCCTCCATTGTATTTCAATTTCATAGGCAAACAATCATGTAGGTTGGTTCCCATCAGGGATGTTTTAAACTTTTTTATCATGTGATAGAAAGGGACTTTCAAGTTTTTTTTTTACATTGGAGGAGAAGAACATCCACCTGTTCTCAATTATATCCAGCAGGCTGTAATGATAGGTTATAAAAATGACCATGGAGGCCATTTCTTCTCCTTTCAAAGCTGAGGGTGGCAATATGATTTAACGAATGAAACTAAAGCAACTATTTCACTAGAAAAAATGTTCTTGTGCATTGAGGCTTGTCTTCTCTTTCTCCGGTTGGAACCCTGAGGCCCTCATGGGAATCAGCCTGAGCTAGCCTGCTAGAAAAGAGAAGGCCATGAGGAGGAAAACTAAGATGCTCAGCAGAGCACCTGCCAATTGCCAGACATGTGGATAAGTTCATCCTAGATTAGTTAGCTGCCAGTACACCTTTAAACAGGTTGGAAGAGGATGAGAAAGTCTACGAAAGATCAGCCAAGCTGGTCAGAGCACAACTATCAACTCTCCCGCAGAATCAGGGTCTAAATAAAATGTTTATTGTGAATCTATTTGGGGGTGACTTGTTTCAATGCAAAAATCCAATGTTATAAAGATGAACTAGAAACCCTTGAACATAGATTTTACTCCATCACCAGAAGCACATTTTCATAAGTTTGGTGCTCAAGCACAGACCACTGGGAACCAAACTCTCTTTGGCAATGTAGATATCACTATGTTAACAGTCAAGGGGGTGTTGGGGCTCAGAGAAACGATACTCCAAACTATGGTGCTTTGGCGTTCTGAGCACTTTGAATTAACGAAAACTGGAAGGCCTTAGAATCTGCCTCAAAATCAATGTCTCTCTGACATTCCTTTGCTTCTCCCTTCCAAAGCACAGAGTGGGACTTTCTCTGAAGTTTCCTTATCTGACTGAGGGAAATTCTTCCAAATGAAAAACAATTCCCTTAAATCCCCTGTCTGAAATCTCATTAACCAGGAAAGATTAATCACAAAAAAAGAAACTAACAGTCACTACCATGCCTGCTGGACAGACTTTTCATCTATTCTTCTACAAGCTGTTGTGTTAGAGACTTTATCTATATAATAAGACCACCTTTCTTCCCAGTGCCATTCCGCCCCTCACCTTCCCATAACTTGTCACCACCTCTCAAAGAGCCCAGAGGAACTTTGTTCCTGGCTATTGTCTGCTCTTTGGGCCCATTCATCTCCCCTGAAAATCATTCACTCTTCTAAAATTGCCAACATCCCCCATTTCCCTCTCCCCTATGAAGAAGGTAATTAAGCTTCAACCATCTGGTCTTTCTTTGAGTCTCATACTTTGTGTGACTCTCATGCGCTTGCACATTAATAAATGTGTATGCTCTTTCTTCCATTAATCTATTGTGAGTTTATTTCAGCAGACTTAAAGACTTGAACTTTCAGAGGGTGAAGGGAAAAATTCTCTTTCCCCCTACACCAGAAACATATAAATATATGTTGTCATATCTTACGTGACCTATCTAGTTCTGTTTTATGATGTAATCACAATATGCACACAAGAAAATTCTTCATTTATAATAAAGATATTTTAAGATAATGCATACCAAGATCATATAAACTTTTGATTGAAATGACACATTTATTCAGTCAAATGAGACATTTTCTTCAATAAAATACATTCATTCTGAGTTATTGTACTGAATATAAAAATTATACTACTAAACATCAGAAGGTCGAGGTATTATATGTATTATTTCAGTGGACTGCTTCTCCTAAAGAAACTTCACATACCAATGTGTGGATCTTCTGAAAAAATAAAATGATATCATTCTGTTTCTGGATGTTTCCTTTCAAATCTTAATCAACTAATGAACATGATCACCAATTTCCTTTGAAAACAGAGTATTTTTCTACATAATTTAACATGAAGAATCAGCCATTTTTATTTTGACTTTATTTCATATCTATTAAATTTTTTATTAAATTAATTCATGAATAAAATTTTCTGTTATAAATATTATTAAATTAGAAAACTGGAAAAGGTGTTTAAGATGTTCGTCATTTTAAATTATTTCCTCTGATAATTTTGAAAATAGTGTAAAAGTAGATGTAGTTAATATGGCTCATGGATGTCATTTACACTTTAACATTGATGTACTTCATGATCAATAGAAGATTTTGGAGATCTTAGAAAAGACCTAAGACATTAATATCCTACTGCAAAGATAGTATTTCCATATTCATATTGGTGCAATTATTAATATATCACATACACTCATATATAACTTTTGTCTGTTTGTAGCTTCATCCCAAAGTTTTTGTTTCTAAGTGTTTTCAATACCATGTACATTGTAATAGCATTCAGATACAATTTTATTAACAATAAATTAAAGAATGAAATACATATGTTTTAAGACTTAACTTTTCAATTTCTCTAGGCTATCATTTTAATTTAACTCACACTTATTCTTTCTTCCTTGTCATCAATTCGGACTTTGTCTTTTTTCCAGTAGATTGTAGGTTCTGGGTGTCCCCGGGGAGGCTGGCACTCCAGGATTGCAGGCTCTCCAGCTGCCACTACAACATCTGTGGGGTTTTGCCGGAAGTCATCTCGTAACACTGAGGAAAAATAATTACAGCAAAAGAAAATTCAATGATGGTAACTTTACCTTTTTGTTACTAAAGTTAACTTCAAGTCCTGCTTACTTTGTTCTAGTACACATTGCCTGGATATTTATCCATCTTAAAATATTCTAGGGCCAACCTAAATGCTCATCAACAGGGGAATGGAAATGGCTGACTAAGTGATCATCTACCTTTGCTCAAAAATATCATTTACAAAATGAGATAAGTCTAAGGAAAATAAGAAGAGAAATAGTCATCATATGGTTCTGAGATTTAATTTAAAAAAGTGAAGTACAGAACTCTTTATGTAGTGTGATTATATTTTCAACAAACAAAATCATATGCACTTGGTTTGTGAGCATGCATGCTGTCGGTCTGTGAGGGGAAGTGAGGTGAGCACTCTTTGAGAAAGCCCTTTCTCATGACATGAACATGGACACGATCCACACTGCTGTCATTACACTTCAGAAGACAGACTCATTGTTCATCCTCGCAACGCACTAGCACCCACATACACAGGGCTACATTTTCATTCCCTCTGCATCTCCACCTGCCGAGCGACATCTGGGCAGCGTGACATTCAGGGCAAAGCTATCTGTAGTAGCAGTTTTGCCAGTCTGAATTTCCCCTCCTTTCATTAAGGAGAACAGCAGGTTGGACCACCATAGTAACTACCAAAAATCTGGCGTGCCTGACTCTCCAAATGTCACCTATCTATCTGCCTGTGCTTCTCTGCTGCTGGCAAAATCAAAAGCCTGGAGAAGTGGCACGGCTCTATCAGATTACAGAATACTGGGTTTTATTTGATAAATAAGGACTATGGCAACATTCACAAAAGTAGTTGAGACCAGCAAATGTACCATATACCACAGCTGCCTCTGCTTTTCCTAGTTACCTTCACTTTTCTTACTCTTTGACATTCCAACACAAACAAATTTAGTTCCAAAGTACTCAGGGGTAAAACAAACCTACACACACACACACACACACACACACATGCATGCACGCACACGCATGCACACACGCATCAAGCTGTTTGAAGTCAACATTAGGCAGCTTGTCCTAGCCTGCTATGTAAATCACGTGCTGCAAATGGGGATTAGGTCAAACCAACTGCCTTCCGTGTCCTGTAATGAGACCCACTTCAGCACTCTGCTTCTTTGTTGTGCCAAGTCTCTAGGTTAATTGTCCTTCTCCAAATAAATAAAAATCTCGGTCTTCCAAATAGCTCCAGGGAGACAATTGAGTGAATTTTAGGGCTTTTTTTTTTTTTTCTTTCTTGTCTCATGCAACACTTCCTTTAACACAGTTTTCCATCTTAATGAAGTCATGGCCCTTTATGAGATTAGAGAACCTTGACTCTTATTGAAGAGTGGTAGGAAAGAATTCAGCACAAATTGTTCACTCTCAGCTTATAAGCTGATTAATTTGGTGCTTTCACTGCTAAGGAAATGTGTTCCATTTTAGCACTGTGAACTGCACATTTTTGGTCCCCTTGTCTAACTGGCAAGAAAGGTGTGATTTATATGCACAAGGATTTGCTTCTGAGTGAGCTGAGCGAAGTGTGCAGTTAAGTGTGACATCCATGCAAGTGATGAGGAGTTAACACTGTGGTTCCCTCTCGCAGGTAAAACCTCCGGGGAGAGCAAGCTGGTGACTCATTTATATTCTAAATACAGAACAGCTGCCTATTTATGCAATGTTAAGAAGTGCAAAAATATGGTAACAGGGTGATGAGCACCCCTACAATATCCGGTATTGGCAACAAATGGTGTTTTGGCAGGCCCTCAATCTGTTCCAAAATGGCACATCTGGCCAGTTGAAGGGCCTTCTCCAGAACTCGTCTCCTAACAAATGACATGCCAAAAAGACTCAGCACAAATGGTACTTTAGACCATTGCAAATCACTCAGAAACACAATGTTACACCAATTTGTGACAATCCAATATTTTTTTTTTTTCTTAAAGGCCCTTTGACATGAGGGACAAAAAGGAGAAAAATATCATAACAAACTATAAAGACTGCTACTCTTAAACAATAAAACATGTGTTTATGGCATTCACACAAAAAAAGAAAATGACTCCAATTTGTAAATGAAGCCAAGAAATTTAACATCAACTGTAATTTTAGGCTTTCAGACTATTCACCCAGAGAGTAGGGTGAGATAATGGTATAATTGGTACTGTATCCTCTTCAACTTGTAATACGCTCTTTGGGGTTTGTACAGCACTCAGTTAATCCATTTGCGCTTAGTGATACGACTTCTTTTACCCTAAGTCTTCAGGGTAATAAAATGCTTCTTCGCTCATTCTCAAATAAAACTTTCAAGAGAAAAAGATGCTTTTCAGCAGATTCTAGCACAGCAAACATAGAACTTATTTTTAGAAAAAAGAGTAAAGTCATTTTTATTCTTTTCACATTTTAAAGGAGGATATATATGTTCTAATATATGTGTATATTTCTGAGGTCTGTTTATCCATTCGTAAATGTAGGCAAAATAAAATGAAATCATGTTTATCAGGTTCCATTTTTGTGCTAAGTATTCATTTCTGTGAATTGGAGTGTGCCCTGTGCTTTTGTCACAGCTGAAGAATAGGAAGTGTTAGTCATTGTGAAGGATTCACATGAGTTCGAGGGAGGGAACTAAAATGGTCTTGCAAATGCAGAAAAGCAAAGCGAATTCCAATTCTAAAATGAGTCTATGTTTGTGTGTATGTATGTATATTTCCCCTTAATCCCCTATACTAAAGAGAGCTGAGAACTATATTTTAAAATGTGGCTTGACAAGTAAGCCAAAGCAAGAACATACAACCATATGTGTGTTACCTAATTCCCCAAAACAGTCTTTAAATATGATGAAAAAAAATAAACCTGAAGAACTGAAAAGAATACAGTCAAAATGACAGAAACTGAGAGGGTAGCAGTAAGTTATACTTTAAAAGAAAAAGGATATACTGTTTTTTCTCCATAATGGCTGTATTAATTTACATTCCCACTAAAGGCACAAGGGTTCCCTTTTCTACACACCCACCCAATACTTATCTTTCACGCTTTTGATAGTAGCCCCTCTAACAGGTGTTCATTGTACCCCATGAATATATAATATTATAATCTGTCAATTAAAAATTAAATTAAAAAACTGAGGATATAAAGATGCACTTTGATATAGGACTTGTTTGCAGATCTAAGTTTAGAAAACAAGGTTTCAAACCTCCACAGGGGAAAAGGATATCTAAGTGGCTAGAACCCAGGTATTCATTTCTTACATATGAAGATGGAAAACACAAATGAGAGTTCACTCAGTCATAATACAATCTGGTTTATATTTTCATTTTTTTTTATATTGACATACACCATAATTTAGGAAGTTTTTCTGGAAGATCAGACCATTCTGAATTTACTAGAGTGTTTGATGCAACATGGTTGCATGTGACATAGAGATTGCTGACAATTGATTCAATTCTGCAAGTTCATATTAAACACTACAGTGTGCTCAGCACTGTCCTGTGGCATGACACTGCCTGTGGTAGGCCCTTGCCTATGATCGCTACTGGTCACTGGCTCCTGCTACTTACGCCCTTGTGCGAGCCCCTCCCCCTGAGTGTGAACTGGACCTAGTGACTTGCCTTTAATGAATACAGTATTACAAAGTGATACGATGTCACGTCTGAGATTAGGTTATAAAAGACAGTGACTTTTATGTTTTTGGCTTGCTGTCTCTGTCTCTACCTGGGGCTCAGAAAAAGATACATCAAAATATGCCACTTTGGACTTCAAACTGAGAGCACTGGGGAGCAGCAAATGCAGAGAAGGGCTTTCTCTGAAGTTCCCCTATCTACCTAAAGATTCAGTTCTCCAGAGGATATTCAGTTGTTGTGAATTCCTTCTCCAGATACATCACTGACCAAAGGAAATTAGTACCGTACTGGAGTTGACACCATACTCACAGCCCGGAGGAACTTTGTCCCAGGCTATTGTCTGTTCTTCAGGCCATGCATCCTCTCTGAAAATCACTTACTCTTCCTATACAGTTTCCTGCATCCCCTACTTCCAACTCCCCTATGAAAAGGGTATTTAAGCTTCACTCATCCGGCCCTTCTCTGAGTCTCATATTTTGTGTGGCTCTGGTGCACATGTGTATGTCTTAATTATGCATGCTTTTCTCCTATTAATCTGCCTACTGTAGGTTTATTTCAGCAGACTCAGTTATCAAAACTTCAGAAGGAAAGTTTGGACTTCTCTACACTTTCTTCTCTGCTCACGCAGGTTTGCCCAGTTGCCAAGTGGAGAGGCCCACTTGGCAAGGGCCAGAGGGCAGCTTCTGCCAACCGCCAGCAAGGAACTGAGGACCTCAGCCCAACAACCCTTGAGGACCCAAGTTACCACTAAATTTTGTGGTAATTTGTTATGAAGCAATAGGTAACTTATATAGTACCCTTAAAAAAGCTTTACATCCAGTTGTGATGTTTAGAGCTTAAAGCTTTGACTCCTGCTTCCTCACAACCCCACATTCTTTCCCTCCCTGAGTCCTCTCTAGCCCATCCTCAATCAGTAGTTCTCAGGCCTTGTTTTAGCCTCTGTCTAGGCAAATTAGTACTCAGACATTTCCATCTTAGTTTATTAAAACAAATTAGCAATGACAATGAGGTGAGGCTGCATAATTAATGGACTTCTGAAAGATAACATTTCTAAACCACAAAGTGTGCAGGCTTTCCAAGTAAAAAAAGTTATTGGGAAAGGAAAACCTAAAAATATTATTGAAGAAAAAAAATTTGTATACATTATTGGATGGAAACCATCCACAACAAACTAAACTGGTTGAGAAAGGTAGTGAAGGAATTGCAGTGAAAAGCATGACTAGCAGCAGTGGAAAGCCATAGGCAATTGCGCAGCACTGAACGCAAGGCTCCCTTGCAGAGAGTTCTGTCTCAGTCTGTGCATACGAACTGATGGAGCCGCGTGGCACAGTGACACCCAGGCTTCTCGGAAGAAAAATGAACTCCAGTCCTAAGCAGTTGCTTATAGGATATGTATTTTAGTTCATAAATACAAAATTTCAGTAAACCATGATATTTAGAAGGATACTTAGGAGGCTTTATTCATGTATGTAGAAAATATAATAAAATAGTGTGCTGGTTTTTAATGAGATTTTTTTTTTAACTTGCTTTTCTTGGATCAGTTAGCAGGCACAAGTAAAGACACTTTCATCTTTCTATTTTAAAATGATTGCTTTATGATCATAGCTAAAATTTAATGAGTACACACTATATGCCAAAGATGGCATCATGGATGTGGAATAGGGCAACTGAACCTTGTCTACTGTGTTAGATAAGGAGAGGGTTTGAACCAGTGTGTCTGACACTAGAAGCTACACACAATCATCATGCTACACTGATTTGCAACATCATCTGCTTCTGTTTATCCTATCTCCACTGCCCTACTTCAGAATGTACTTATAGCTTTCTTGAATTACTGTAAGAATATACTATTTGACCTTTTTCTCTGATTTCTCTTTTAAACCCTCCATTATAGCTATTACGAGTTTGCTAAAATGCAAATGTGATTATGTCAGTTCCCTTTTTTAACACTTTTTAATGGCTCTTAAAATAAAATTCTCTTTTTAATATGATTTCCAATGTTTAGAATCCGGTCCCTGCTTATATCTCCAGGCTCACCGCAGACATTTCTGCAACCCCTGTGCCCTAAGCATATAGAGAAATGTACAATGATCATTGTACCTCAGCATATGATGGTCTTTCTGCCTGAGAATATATCCCAGTTCTCCCTTTGTTCCCTTACTTTTGCTTATTTCTTTCTCAAATGCATACTTTTCCTTCAGTGTCAGTTTCAGACTCACTCATCTAAAAAGTCTTTCCTTATATACTTAAACTGGATGAGGGAACCCTCCAAAAGGCTCCCATTTTGAAGGGCATCAGAGGAGTCAATCGAGTATTCTTGATTGGTTGATTGAATTGACACACTTCTCCTCAAGATGTTTTCTTATTGTATAAAATAGACCAAAATGTTATAATTTGAATTGATAGCATCATTTATAAAGAACAATTTAAGTTGGTTGAATTTAAGCAATAGAGTACTTGACTTTCCTACCTACATGTTTATGTATCTGTAAAATAACAGAAAACCATTCAAGAAGGTCAGAAATCACTCAAGGAAAAACCAAATTTATGTGCAACCAACAAAACTGGCAGCACGAATTATAGTATATCATAGCAAATATTACAATAGACTAAAAGAAAAAAAGTGATCGTCAACTGGTATGAATTATTTCCCTAATCCTACCAACACCACTACCAGCATGACCATCTACAATCACAGGAAACGATTCGGTATAATTCCAACCAGCATAAAGCTCAGGACTTCCACTCTACATGGGAGGAAAGCACCTTGGATCTTTCTGGACTAAGTGACTGTTGTTGGCAGCTCTGCTGTGACCCCAGGGGGAGCTCCAGACTCAGGATGAAACTGAGGCTTCACACACTTCAGCAGGAAAAATCGGGTTCTGGTGACTTGGCTGGACAAATCAATTCCAAAGATTGCTAATTCTGGACTTTCTAGATATGTTCTCGTTCATATTTAAGCCAGTTTAAATTGTTTCCCTTTTCAACTGAAAGCTCCCCACTGACATGGCATAATTCTGTATTTTTCTGAAGTTCTGATGACTAAAAGACTGAATAAATCTGAAAAGGAATCGTCATTCACAAGGAACTATTATATTTGGTACAATCAAACAAAATACGGTCAGAATGGACAGACCAGCCACCATCTAAACAGACAATAAAATCTAATATTTTTGGGATAAGTTATAAGTGGTTTCTTTCTGCACAGAAGGGGAATGGGAAAGAAATAACTCAGCAGGGAGACATCCTGCTACCACTGTGCAAGCTGACACTCTGGCACCCCTGCCTCATGCAGACAATTCCAAAATGAGACGCTCTCACTCCCCCACCTCCACTAAGACTCTCTGTACAAGCAAATTCACTCAGCAAATGATCCAGATAAACTAGTGGTATGAATTGGAGCATATTGAATAAACAAGAATGCCCTGTGACTTGTTCATTTTCAAGTCATAGCATTTTGTGAAGCCTGGTATTCTGCAGGGAATAAAACACACAAACACATAATTCACACAAGAGGAATGGCCAGCTCTGAGTTTCTTAGCCAAGCCTTTATTCTTGAATCCTTTTTTTAGCCCTGTTCTGTCCTCACCCACAATATAATTTGAAGTCCTGCTAAGAGTGCCAAGTCTTCCTTAATGTTTTCCATTAATGTTTAAAACTTGCTGAAGGATTCTTAGAAATTGCATGGAAACATTGTGCTCTCTGTAATTTGTATCCATAACCTCTGTAATGCATATGTTCTCCTTGGGGACCAAGTGCTGAGATCATTCATAAACTCTTGGATCACATGCGGCACGGCAAACTGGTGACATCTGACCACGGCAGACTCCGGGCCTGTCTCTGGCAATCATTTCCTTTGGTTTGCAGTTAAATAGCCGGCAGTTGGCATACCTTCCACACTTGGAAGTCCTATTTTTGGCAAAGCCTAGCATCTGATATTTGACAGGGATCTGCATACCCTACCCATTAGCTTGCAAGGAAGTTGTGAATTGAGGCTAATTAATGTTTAATCAGTTCCTCTTTTTTTTCTCCCTTAAAGAGCCATTGCCCACAAAATTGTTCATGTGCAATCAATGTCTCCAAAATCACAGAAAGCTCAAAGGAACAAGATCAAGTTAGGGACTGTGTACACATATAATATGTGAGGAGGAATATGGTGTCTAGAAATGCTGATATTAACCTCAACTTGTTCAGGGCAATGCCTTCCTCTACTGCAGAACAAAACCTACCTCTCCATGCTCCTAAAGCATTCTGTGATCCCCAAGCATCTGCCCATTTCAGACAAATTCTAGTCTTGGTCAAAGCAATAACTATGATTCTGGACATTAGAAGACATGATACATTAAAAATAAAATTTATAACTACACAGGCTAGCTTAATCTAAAAAAAAAAAACCAACAGATTATTTCAAGAATATAATATTGCCTCTTATATCTGGGTTTGGTTACTACTAGATAGATACATAGATAGAGCAAGCATGCTCATTTTAAAGGATTTACATTTATAGGGGATGATTAAAAATAACCATCTGTCCGCTTCTAACTTTTTAGTCTGGTTCGCGTCCCATGGGCCTCAAGTCTTCAGCCAAAGCAGTTAAGCTGCCAGGTACCGGGAAGCCTTGTTACAGGTACTTTGCAGAATGCCTGCTTTGCCCACTGCTTCTCATTTTCCTCCAACTCCTCCCACCCCAATTCACTCGCCATTTAGCCTTCACTATAAACAAAACAAAAAATTGAGAGGATCAAATGCCATTTATACACATTTATACAAAGTTAAAATTTAATATGGTTAAGTGTATGTTTAAATTAAAAGTATACCTAAGTCTATATTTAAATTCAAACTTCAGAATTCGTTACTGCTGTATAGCTATATCTGTCAATTTGAATAAAGGAAATAAAGAGCGCTATCAAGTAAATATCAATGTGCTTCTTTATTCTGGATCCCAATAAATTACCACTCTCCTCCCACCTTGTTAGTCCCTATCTGACGACATTAGTTCTTACAGTGTTCCAACGTTGCACATTTCACAGAGGTACACAGTCTCAGCAGCATCTTCTTGCCATCCAAACCTCTCCTGGTATCGATGCATTATTTTTTTTTCGGATATTTCTCTCCCATAGTGTATTCTGATGTGCATGATCAACATGAATTACAACGCCAAGTAACTGCCAGATGTCATGAGTTATAAACTCAATAGTCTAAGGATTATTACACATTAGGGCACCCTACAGTGCAAGGGTGTCCTGGAATTTATGTGTTATTTATTACCTATTGGCAGGGTCTCAAAGTAATCTCACCCCTGCTGATGAAACGAGGGCTGGAAGAAGAAGAAGGTCAAGGTCAACCTTCCTTGTCAAGAATGCTAGTTACTTGGAAACTACTGTTACTTTATCTTTTTTCCCCCTCTACCTGAAACTCAATAAAAGTCTGAAAAAAAGGGGATATATGTTATAATTGTATCTATGGGTTTTCAACCTGATTCTACTAATTTCACAATTTCTATCATTTCACCTATTTTAACAACACATTTTGTAACTATAACTAATGGAAGTCCTATAGAGAGTGTCCACATGAATCCTATCACAATCCATAAATTTTAAAAAGAGTAATTTGAAGGTATACTGTTTATTTCCACTTTTGCACAGGAACATAGATGGAAGCCTAACTGCATTATACTGTATTTGAATTTTGAAATAAAAAAAATTATATCCCACATATGCCTTTAGAGTTTTTAGTCTTAGCTATTCAATATCAAAATTTGCATAAGTCCACATCACAAAATATGAGCATTACTCTATACTCTCATGAATTTTGCTAAAATAAATGTAATTTGGCATCCTATATTCTTCAGGAAGTATTCTATTTGATTACTACATGACAAGAAGCTTCAAATGTTTCCTAATCCAGAATGTATCATATTTATTTTTAAATTGGCTGATTAAAAAAAAAAGCTCTATCACTTTTCTACTCTATCCCAAAGACTCAGTAACCTCCTTTTCTTTTGCCACCAAATGAATTCTGAATGCAGTAGTTAACATTCAGCAATCTCATTACCCATCTACCATAAATCTTCAAAAGCATCACCATCTTTTGACAGCTAAGCAAGAGAAGAGAAAGCAAGAAGCATATCCAAGCACTTTTTATAAATGCAAATATCCTAAAGACCAAATTTAAATTGACAGTGATTGGAAAACAATGTGCTTGACAATTTTTGTTTACCTATGAAAAATACAATTTCTTATAGTCTTGATATCAAGTCCACCCACCAGCCTTTCCATATACTCTGTGAAAACAAACTGATATCAAACAACAAATATTGAATATATGTTAAGGCAGAACACTGAATTCTTATGATGAAAATTAATTATGTGTTTTTACCAGAAGTATTTAAATATTTAAAAAGTCATGTATGTTTTAATGAAACCTTCATATCTTATGTGAAAGTAGAAAGAAGTCCTCTTAAGTATGAAGGCTTAAAAAAAAATCTCTTATGTTTGATACATACTGGATCCAATTGTAGCCATCCATAGAGTATTTGCTCAGCAGTAAGGAAATAAATAAAATTGCTATTCAAGTCTCTGGCTATATTTTTATTCACTGAGTTACCCTGTTGCTCCCAGCCTGAGGACTTACTACACTTTCACTCTCAAAATGCTTAGAGATAAAAATAAACAGACATAGCTACTTCCTTTTTGCTTGGAGAGGAACCAACTCCTTACACAGAGATAACTACCTAGGTGCATGTAATAGTTTAAGTTTCTCTATCTGGGATGATACCAAAACTTGATGAGTAAGACTAACCAGAAAGTCTACCAAATTTCTTTTATTTTGACCTAATCAAGGCAATTCATAATGCTGCATTATTAATATTTGCAAATTATCTTAATTCCTAATTTTGACCATTTTCATGCACCAAAGATTAACCATTTCACTTTATGCCCTCTAAAAATTGTCTGAACATAGTAAAATTAGAAAAAAAAGCCTGCTTTTTGGTATTCTTGATGAACGGTCAGATTTTTATTGTTCTGAATGCAGGGCAAATTGTCTAAAACATGGCAATGAAAGAAAAATCTGAAGTTGACAAAAGGGAAGATTTTCAACATAAATTAGTAGATTCCAAAAAATCAGACATTACATATATTGATTGAATGATGTCTAGAGCACATGTTTAATGCTGCCTTTGACATTTTTTCCCCATATTTATTTAACAGGAAGACCTTTGTTTTAGTAAGCCTTTCTGAGAGATGACTTCAATATATTTTAATATCATTGGATAACCAATCACTGAGTATACTCTCCATTGATAAAAGTGCTGGGTATGAAGTACGGACTAAAAGACTTCTCACTTCCCTTGAAATATCCCAAGTATCAAGGGGAGAAATTTATTCATTCTTTCTGAAATCAAAAATTTTCAACATTACATATGAATTGGATAAATATATATTTTTTCTTCCAAATTAGATACTTTTGGAATTAAAGGGAAATGCTATTAGTAATTATGTCAGGATGGTTCCAGGAAATCTAAGCTTGATGTTCACCCTCTTCACTCTGTAACTCTATGTGGTCTAGTGTCTAAAAAAACTTCTACAGCCTCGTCTTTGTCCCCTCAATCATAACATTCAACTCACACTTTTTCAGGCCTTTCTTCAGGTCCTGAAACATAATATGCTCGTTTCCACCTCGGGGATTCCACACAATTTGTTCTCTATTTGTGGAATGCACTCTAATCCCTCTCCACCATATGCCAAGTTCCTTTCAGGGACAGGAACACACATTCAACAACTGTTTATGGAGCTACTACTATTTAACAGTGAGGCAACATAGCATGGTGGCAAAGATAATGGGCTTAGTCAGATGGCCTGGGTTTGGGTCTAAGTTCTGCTACTTTTATTATCTAGATGTAGATAATTTTCTACAAGTCCCTGAGTCCTTTCAAGCCTCACTATCTTCATCTGTAAAATGAGGATAGTAAAGCCTATGTTTTTGGATTGTAATAAAGAATAAACAAAGTGATGTTTATAAAGCACAATGAGAGGTAAAAGAAGCACTTCACAAATGAAGTTCCTGTCACTAGGAACTAAGAGTAGTACAAAAAACAAGGACCTTGCAATTCTGTTTTTGCATCTGATCTTATATGAGTTTAATGGATGTCAATTTTTAAGTCCTTTGACTGTCAAATAGTTAATAATCTTCAAGAACCCTATCCTGTATATAAAATATCTCAAACTTTAAGCTATTGGAAGTCAGTTAATTACTATGTAATTGCTAATAGTGATAATTATTATAAATATTAGTGGAGTTGGAATTTATATATAATAATATAATCCTAAACCAAATATATTTAGAGTTAATACTTTATGTTATAAACTATTTACTTATGTTATAAAATATTAACAGGTCAAGAAAATATTCATTGTCTTACCAATCAAAAAATGTAAGTTTTGCCTGGTAAGTTTTTCCAAGTTTATTTTTGGAAGGAAATTTTAACATGACCTTTAATTTTGCTCTGTTTAGCTGATACCAAATAACTTAGATATTTGTTTTTCACTGTTCAACCAGCTCTAGTTGTAACTACTTCTTGTGGAGTAACAGAAGAGTTTTATTTTTTAATCATTTTCTTTTTGTATTCAACAAGTATGTACAGTACATTTTGTTGGTTCCAGGTGCTATATAACACACTTTGGGAGTACAAGATATTTCAAGCAGAGATTTTCCCCTCAGGGTGCAAAAGAAATTTAGGGAATTTTCTACATCTAACTCAAAAAACACAATCTGAAAGATAAATATGTCAAGAATCAGGGGACAAGTACATTGAAAATTCTATAAGGTACACAGGAGGGAGACATTATTTTCACAAGGAAGGCTTTTTAGAGGAGCAAGTTTCAGAGCTGGGTTAGAAATATGCATGGTATGCTTTAATTAATTACAAAAAGAAACATGCTGGAATGTGCTTGCATGTACCTAAAACAGACTCTGGAAGGACACACAAGAAACTAATAGTAACAAACAGCTTTGCAGAAGAAAAAAGAAAACAAAACTGAAAAATGAAGAATGGGAAAGGAAGACTTCACTACATCTACTCTACATTTCTTAACTTTCAAATCCTATAAATGTATTAGTTACTCATTAGTAGGTATATTTAACAATGTGTAAATTCAATACAGAAATAAGAAGTATATTGACTAAGAGTGTTTTCAGATTATACTATGTGTTCCAACCGATTCAACACAAAGAGTTGTGAAGACAGTATGAAAATGTAGTTCCTTACGAGAGTCATTGAGTTACATAAACTGCAATGTTATAGAGCACCAGTGCTTGGAAATATGAATGTCAATAAAATATCTGTAGAATACTGGTAAGCCTGACCGCAATCCTGATCCAAATATATAATTCAACAAATTAGTTATTTTCTAAGATAGAATAAAAATCCATAAACTTTAGTGTTGAGACAGTCTCTTCTTTCCATGTAACATTAACTGAAAACCTACTATGAGCTAGGCACAAGAGATAAAAAGATGCATAAGACCATGACTTTTTGATTTAGACTTAGGTCACAAGTGTCTCGTTAGAATAAAGAATGCTCTGAAGGGAGGAATATTGGTAACTGCTTTAGTTGAGAGACATTTATAGCTATCAACATATACTCCATAAAAATCAAAATAAAAACATCACTGTATAAAGTTTCTTCACTGAGCTTTCTTGGGGGAAATATAAAAATACACTTTTTTAATGGAATAAAAATTAGAATTTATTTTCTTTGACATGCTTATGGTTTTTATATTTCATATGATTTGACTATATAAAAACAAAAACTTCAATTTCTTTTTATTTTAAAAGTGAGGTAAACTATACATATATGTACAGTTTAAGTGTAATGCATTATTCAACCTGTTAAAGTATAATTTTTCCTATAGGATAGTAGGTGATGGTTTATCATAAAATGTATTATATTCTATCTTAAACAATATAATTAACTCTTGGTGAACCTTTCTCAATACCAGTAAATTCAATTTTGTCTAATCTTTGGGCTTATGATAATGCCGGCTCATTAAAGTGTTAGTTAAAATTCATTAAAATGCATACTGAGAGGTAACAGCTTCATTACTGTAATATGATGTAAAGAAAAAAATGCTTTATTATCATTTAATTGTTTTCAAAACTGAATTCATTTGCATAATAAAAATGTTCACTGTATATATTTTCAATAGTTCTCAAAAGTTAAGCATCCCAATAATTAAAAATGCATTTTCTAAAAATAATTTTGTTACTGTAGGTAGCATCCTGGTTATTTATTTTTTTTCTTCTTCAATTAGAAATGTGGTCATATGAGACATGGTGTTTATTACAGGTAGAAAATCATTTTAAATAATACTAAAATATAATATAGCTTTTATTACACTTTCAATATTTATAATATTTTGGTAGAATAGGACTTCCATACAACAGTGGATGGCTTAATCAAATACTATGATTAATTGCCTTTACTAGATAATATGTCAATACCTTGTAAGACTGAAGAGTCAGGTGGCAGTGTATATTAAATTAGAAATTAGCTATTACCTATTATCTCCAATGCACATGTAAGTATTCCATGTTTCTCTTCCATAGTATCTTAGTTATAGTAAGTACTTGATGAATATTTGCTGAGGGTTAATATGTAGAATATTCCTAGAGGTTTTTTTTATTACCCCCCTCAATCCTACATGATGAAATCATTACCATTAAAGCACCGCACAAACTATATTTAATTGAAATGTGTTTTTTACTTCTTAATTTTCTTCCCACTAGCCACTACTCATCCTTCTACTTTACCAAAAGCTTCCTATTCTTAGAAAATAGTTAGTATTAATACTTATAATGGAGTGTCCCAATCACGCAGTCTTCTTTGTTAACCTCTGCCAGTCCTGCTTCCATGCCGATGGTCCCAACATGCGTGCTTTCAGCCCTGAATTCCCCTAGAACTTCAATCTTGCATCAACACTGCCACTGTAATGTTTAAAAGTAACTGGAACTTTAAATTGATTTCTTGATTTTTGTCACACAAGTCTTTATCTCCTCAATCTTTCCTGTCTTTGCACATGGTCTTATTACAAAATTTTCAAGGAATTATTATTTTTACTCTCTTCCTGTCACACATGGACACACACATGCCATCCTGACCATTAAAAGGGTTCAATGACTGTGAAATTAATCCAGAAGTTTTCTTTACTTCCACTCCTGTCACTTTGTCTGAGTCACCAACATCTCTCGGGGTATACTGCAGTTAACTCAACAATCTTACTTTGCCTCCTGTCTTTCCTACGGTCAATTCTTTCTGCTGGAGGTAGAGTAACCTCTTTAAAATTATAAAACAAGTCTTGTCATCCTTCTATGTAAAATTCTCCAAAGGATCCCCTATCACATTCATAAAAAAAATCCAAATTCTTACTTTGTCCTACAAGTTATCTTGAGATCTGGCTTCTCATCTCATGATACTACTCTTCCTGCTTCATCCCCCTTCCCCCTCCAAGTCATGCTAGCCCTTCCCTTTTCCTAGCAAGGCCAGTTAATTCTTTAGGTCCTCTTTCTGCGTTATTTAATTGGCCTGTGAAATGTTCTTCCCCCAAGACATCCTGCAGCTCTCTTCTTCTTGTTGGTCAAATCTCAGTTTACACGTCACTTCTTTAGTCTTCCCTCTTACAACCACCCAATCTAAAGAAGCAGCAAGATCACACATATCACATTTCTCTGGAGTTTCTCCCCACCCAATGCCTATCACATATCACTATGTGAACTTATTCATGCTTGTTTGTTCATTATCTATGTACTTTCAATGGAATGTAAGCTAGCTCCATGAAAGCAGGGACCAAGTTCATTTTGCTTACTGTTGTATCCCCAGGGTCTAGAATAGTATCTTTGGCACACAGTAGGTACACAGTAAATATTTACTAAATGAGTAGATGAAGAATGTCAATTTTTGTGTTTATTAAACTAGATATAGTTAATTATTCCATGTGCATCTTTAGTAGACAGTTCCTATTGGTTGAATCCTTGGTTTTACTTAATAAATGTATAGGAAGTTGCATGTCCTTTATTTTAGTAAGAAATATAATATGCTTTGAGAGGTATCATTGTGGAATCATCTGTCATAAAATGATAGTAGTTCCTTATTTTCAAAGTTAAAAACTAACTCCTAAATTTTACATTATTCAAGTGGTCAGAAAAGAGTCAGAAGCTTATATCACTGCTTACCACATTCACAACCTTTTAAAGATCATGTTCTGAATGTGAATTTTGAAATATTTCTACTGTCTAGTGAGTGAGATAAATCAATGTGTATTAAATGGTGAAGACTTCTTACCTATAAGGTCAATGGAAATCTCACAATGACCCTGTTAGGGAGGTAGGTTTATAAAGAAAAGACAGGCTCCAAGATGGGTTAAGTTTATCCAGTTAATAAGATGAGTCAGGATTTGAAAATAGATTATTTTTCATTCTAGATCTTACACTTTAAAAATATTGTGATGGAAACAGATATAACAGACATATTTTATAATTCCTTAACCTAATAATCAAAATACACTAAAAATAATTTAACTTGGTAACTAAGGTCTTCATTATAATCAGGTATTATACCATGCTGTGAGATGGTGATTTTGAACATTAGGCTAAATCTATTTTTAATTCAAAATTCATGATGAAACTTGCTTCTTTGAATAAATCCCTAACATGAGCTTGATTCTACACAATTGCCTTTTTCATAAAAAACTGGAGAACAAAAGCTAATGGTGAGTGAATTGCTGATCAGTATTATTATTACATGCTGTCTTTCTGTATAATGAACTGTGGCAGCTTTTTCTAATGCTGTGCTCAAGCTCTCAGGATTGTAGTCTTCACTTTTTTAAAAAAGAATTAAATCAATCTTTTCTTTCAGTAAAATCAAACCTTTTAGCCAACTTTATTCTTTTATCTTTTTTCATTTGCTTGTAACAACATTAGAAAATATATATAATCATCTTGGAGATGGTTTACTTCTCAGAGTATTTTACTTATATATAATCACCATACATTGTATTTTTTGAAATTATAAGTACAAATAGAACTTTGCATCTTCAACTGTTCTTTGCCCTCTGGGGGTTAGACCCACAGGTTCTAGTGTTTGAAAGCCTTTGGTTTGAGTCCTGACATTGTTGCCTGGCAGCTATGTGATTCAGTGCAAGTTATTTACCCTCTCTAAGCATTTGTTTCTTCCTCTGTAACGTGGAGATAATGGTGCCTATTATCTAAGGTGAGAAGGAAGATTAAGTAAAAACGTTTATGGCTTTTAGCACATACCTGGCAAAGAACCCGTGTTCATTCACTATTATGGTTTTACATAATCAAATAGCGATGTTTAAAGTTATATATTCTCTCTTATAAAGTACATATCTCCCCACAAGTAATAATTCTCCTGATTGAACACATAAATATATAACTAAACTGTAGATCAAACACAATAAAATGGATATCTATTATTGCATCAGTTTAACAATATAATATTTAATAAGTAAGATTTAATAATTTTGCCTGGGTTTGATCTGGTTTAAACTTTTATATTAATTTGTTTAGCTACATGGTTGTGACACTTCAATTTTGCTTTATACTAATTTAAAAACATCTAGTCATTTACATTTTGGATAGTCTTTCTCAATAAAAATACATTGAATAAGATGGTCAAAATTTTTAGCAAAAGAAATGATCCCTGATGTACAGCAAGCAAGTGCAAAGAATTACTCTAATGTTAGGTCATTAAATAAGAAATGTCTGATTTTGAATTAAAAGTGTAATTAAAAGTGAATTAAAAGTGTATATCTCAAACAAGAAGCAGTGCAATTAATCAAAATATGCACCTAAACTATTGAACAGTTTTGCCTAAACAGTTTTGGCATCTTAATGGTAGCTTGTTTATGCCAGCTGCAAAGAAGCCTGGAGAACAAGTCATGATGAAATCATGGAAGGTGTCCTCTACAGCTTGTTGAGAATGGAATATTTTTCCTTGGAAGAATTGGTCCAAAGCCTGGAAGAAGTGGTAGTCAGTGCAAGGTCTGGTGAATACGTTGGATGACAGAGAGTTTCCAAATCTAGCTGCTGTAGTTTGAGCAGCGTTGCTTGTGCCACATGTGGTCGAGCATTGCCTTGCAAGAGGAATGGCCTATTTCTATTGACCAATCTCAGTTGCTTAATCACAAACATCCTCATCATTTTGTTCAACTGGTTGCAGCAGACATCCACTGTAATTGACCAAGTTTCATGAAGCTGTAGCGGATAATACCAGTGCTGGACCATTAAAGACACCGTTAGATTTTTTGGATGAATATTCAGTTTTAGACTGTTTCAGCACTTAATCTTTATACAACCATTGTGCTGAATGCCTGCAATTGTCAAAAAGAATCCATTTTTCATCACAGGTAACAATGTGCTGCAGAAATTGTTCATCCTTATGTTGCGACAGCAAAGAAAGGCAAGTTTTGAGAGGATTTCTCTTCTGATGCGCAATTAATTCATGCGGAACCCATCTATCCAGCTTCTTTACCTTGCCAAATTTGTTTCAAATGGTCCAATGTTGTTAGAATAGTATGTCAAACCTTGCTGCTAATTCATGCATAGGGTGAGATGGATTTGCTTCCACTCTAGCTTTCAGCTCATCAGTATCCACCTTGGTCTCAGGTTGCCCACGTGCCTCATTTTCAAGATTAAAATTACCAGAATGGAACTTCTCAAACCATTGACATACTGTGCATTCATTAGCCACATCCTTCCCAAACATTTCGTTGATATTTCGAGCTGTCTGAGCTGCATTCGTTCCATGACGGGACTCATATTCGAAAATAACACGAATTTTTGACTTATCCATGGTTTCACAAAAATTGCTCTTAAAAAATTTGCAATATAATCACAAGCCAAAATGTGCATTTCAAAGACTGAGGATGTACCGTCACGATAAAATAAAACTAAAAGTGTCCGAGTGAAATGCCAAAAATATCAACTGTCAAAATTCGTACTTAAAGAAATTGGACATTTCATACTTAATAAACTAATATTTTTTTTAATAATAAGCAAATTTTATGCCTAATTGTTAGTGAACAATCATTTAACCTTTGTTTAAAGGCAGCTATTTTAACAAAATTTAGATCCTTCTTATCACAAATTTTCACCATTCTCAAATTTGTAAGACTTTATCTCTCTTTATATTTTTAACTTATGCTAAGCAAATGTTTTCATCATGCACTAAATTGGGTAACCTGACCCTCAATATTATATGGCTATTGCTGGCTAAAAACAACTAAAAGAGAATAGTTTATTTCAAGATCGGAGAAAGAAAAAAAGTTGAAGCAATGAGAAAAATACAGAACAAGTCAGGGTCCACTTAGTTTTTTGACCACCAAAAATCACCTGTTTCTGACAGTTCCAGCTTCCTCTCTGAATGCCAGTTAGTAAAAGAAAAGCAGTGCAGCCCACCCCCTGACATCTTTAATTGACTGCCTAGAGAGTGTTATCAAGAGCTACTCAAGCGGGGCTAATAGTGCCTGTAGATTGCTCACACATGGCAAAGCCGGGTGTGCTGGACTTTTAAAGGGCTAGAGAGGGAGTGTAATCTCTACTCAGTGTGGAGCAAGTACCAACGTTTATCTGAAAAGCAACAAATAATCCTTCAGCACTCCTGAGGAAGATATATAACAGGGAGACAGGGAATGGGTGCCCGGATGCAGACTCTCCAAATATGCCTCACATCCCAATATCTAGATTGTGACCCCGAGTTGCGTTCAGTGATGGGAACTACTAAATTACATGGAAAGACACTGGCTATGCTAAGTCTACTTTTTACAATAAATGTTTATTTTTCTACAAGCACATTCTACTGGGCAGAGCCACCCTATGTTGAGATGAAGCAAAAAGGATCTGGCAGGATTCAAACAAACCCAGTCATCTCAGTTAAATTTAAAATGTCATTCCCATAGGAAGAACAGCACATATGGTACCTAAGACCGCTTGGATGGCTGCCCCAGCACTTCTGCACTTCGTAATGAAGTTTGTTTATTTGTTTATTTGTTTGTTTTCTTTTCCTTTTGGTTTTGCCACTGAATTTCTCACTTCTGTACATTAGAACTTGCTATTTAGTCGGAACAGAAGGAAAGTTTTGCACACAAAATCCAGAATGTTGTATATCTTTTAGCTTTTATTAAAACATCCTAAGTGTATTTTCACATGAATATTTCCCTATCAGTTCCAAGATTACCCCCTACCTCCTCCCTGGCAGGCCAATATTCTTTCCTTTGAAGCAGGGCCAAGCTTTGAGATTTCTTATATCCCAAACAAAACACAAATAATTACACACAGCAACTCCTGTTCACTCTTAGTTATGAACCTTCAATGATTAACATTGTATCATTTGCTTACTGTGTCAAACTATGAAAAACCTCCCTTTACAAGTAAAAAATATGATATAGCTTTCAACATTGTTTTTGACTACTTGATATCTAATTGCATTCTATGTATTTATAGTTCTATATAGAATGTGCTACAACATAGCTCTATGTAGAATGTGCTATAACAATATCATGTGTGTTTTTATGCTAGGGTACTAAATAGGTTGCTCAGAATTCAAGGTGACATAGGAACACTGACAATATTTTCTGAATAATTCTTCCATCACTCTACTGCAAGAAGACATGTACTGCCTTGATAATACTGTTTTTTTTAAACACAAGAGAATAGGAAATAAAAATGTGCATTTACTTCAGATTCCTTCCACATTCGCGAATACTTCCTTGACAAAGTTCCTTAGTTACCATCAACCCTCAAATAACCTTACTATAAAGAGAATCATGTGAAAATTGCTTTGCAAATGAGATTATATATATAATGATAGAAACTGGTAATTTATTAATGAATGAATTAAAAAAGACATATTGGCCAACATTTTAAAAAAAGGAATAATGATTTCTGTTCTTCATTAATTTCAGATTTGTCTGTTTTGTCCTAATTAAATATATTCACAACGTCAGCTCTTGTAGAATATTTTTAGTCTCCTAATTATTGAATATTTGTTTCTATACATTGTTTCTGTTAGTATAACTTAAAAAAGAAGTTTTTCATTAATAATTGATCCTACTCAAACATTTTTTCAAGTTTTCTTTGATGATTCAGTATTGCCTTCTCAAAGGTATGAAAAAGTTTCTGTCATTAATCAAACAACATGCAAGCTTTGCTAACTAAAATAGTAATTCTACTCATGGTAAAGGCATTACATTTAGTTGTTTTGGATCAGCATTACAGTTTCATTCTTCTATTTGTTTTCCCACGATAATTTTACCTTTTCAAATCACAAGCCAATAAATAAAAGCATCTGTTTTCCATCAGCAACAGTAAACTACTCATCTATTTTGTCTTGCCATCTCCTAGTTTTAAGCCACCTTTACACACCCAGGAGATGGCAGACTAAAGTACAGGTACAGCTCGGGTGCAGGAACGTGTGTTCTATAAGGAAAAGCTAACTTGTTCAAACCATGATGATTCACTCATATAGCAACCGAACAAATGGTCTTAGCAGTATTTCAACCTTTTCCATTTATAAATGGGTATAAACAAATAACACAAATAATTAGAAAGGGAGAAAAATATAATAGACAAATAAAATTAGCTATAATGAAAAATAATCATCATTCTAGAAATTTTTTACAGTGCACGATGGCTTCTCACAAACTTGGACGTGAAATATTCAAAGGAAACACCTTTCAATATGTCAAACTGTGAAATGTTATAACTCAGATGTACTATAGATTAATAACAATTTTCTGTATAAATAATACAGTACAGAGTTAAAGTGATGTTACGGCAGAAGCATTGGTGTGTAGGAGATTAATATAAATATTTCCAGCTTTCTGACTCAAGATGTATAAGAATGACTAAATGAAAAGTTTTCTAAATATAAAACCTGGTGTCCAGTCAAGAGTTTTTATCACAGAGGAGTCTAGGATTTAGCAAAAGTACATGACTTATGTGAAGATGACACTGGAAATATATAGAAATTGATGAGGGCAACTAAAGAATCTGCTACATTTAGCAAGGCAGTACACAAGAAAATGCAAAACCAGAAAAACTAAGTGGAATGCTTATCTTTTTTTCAAGCACAATCATGTTTGTGTTGGTAAACAACAGAACAACTATCAAAATAAACATTGATGTCCTGCACAAGGTTAAAAAAAAATAAAACAAAAGAATGCACTAGCAAATAGTTGTAACATAAAGGGACAAACGTTTCAAAGCATAATATAAAAGAAAGACCCAGAGTATGAACATTTTTGGGGGGATGCCAGTCTCAAAGATGATAATACACAGTTTTACTTTTAAAAATTTCTAATAAGGGTACCTGGTCAGTCCAGGACCAATCACTGGTGAGAAATGAGGATTGAAAATGAATATGCTGATTGAATAGAGGGAAGAACAGGAAGAACATGTATTTGTGACATACTTAAAATACACTGGAAATCTTCCAATCTCTTAACGATATGTCTTCACTTTTTTTTTTTCCTGGAAGCTCATATTATAAAAAATTTAATTTGTTATTTGCCTTTGATTTGGGCAGTTAATTGATAATAAATGAATCAAATAATTGTTGAATGACTACTCCATGCCATTTACTCAGACAGAACCTGGAAAATACCAGTTAAGATATAGTTTCTGTCCTCAAGAATCTAGGGAGTCTAATGGAAACTATGGTAAAAAAAAAAAAAAAAAAAGGAAAACATTTAATGGTTTTCTGAAATAATTAGGAATACCAACTAAATTGTACATCGTTCTTTATTTTAGCTGCTTGACAATGGAAAAAGTCTGAATTTATTTGAAGCTCAATTAGCATCTGTAAATTGAGAAAATCAGATTATCTCTAATTCTATTAGTCTTTACCTCCTACACCATAAATAAAGCAAAAATGGAAGCAAGCAGGTATAGTCAATGAATGTGAAATCACAAGTTCCAGTTGGTGGGTATGACTAGAGATTTATACAGAAATAAAAGGGGAAGAAGTTTCTTTAAAATGGTAACTAAGAATCAATCCAAGCAGATGGGCATTTGGGCAGACACCATGTTCCCTTCAACTCTGCACCCCCAAAGCCTTATACAGTGATTAGGAAGTTGCTCAACAAATGTTTACTGAAAAAAGATGAGACGGATCATTCATGAGCAGAGATAATATTTTTATTTTGTTTTATAAGAATCCCTTCCAAGATTTGGGGGAAGTTTAATAGAAAAGGTGGTAAACTTAGTTTTATATAAATGAGAGAATGGAATAAGGTGTCTGTTAAGACTTCAGGTGGCAATATTGAGTAGGTTTGCAGATAGAGATCTGTGCTAGCTAGGCCATAGATATGCTTTGGGAAAATTTCAGCACCCATGTAGTAACTGGAGACATGAGATTAGAAGACATTACTCAAGGAGATGGTAGAAGTCCTAAAGAGAACCCTGGGAAGTACCAACTTTAAGGCTCAAACAGAAGAAATGAAAACTGCAGAGATTATGGCAATTTAATTCTAATTGATTTGTATGTGTGCCTTGATATTCAAATGTATTTCTAAAAATTGTATTAAATTTTCCATTGATTTCTATAATTACATTGCTTTTATAGAAAAACACTCATTTTGTTTGGTTTTAGGGTACAAAAATCACATTTATCAAATTAATCCTTTTAAAACTAATCCTGCCACCTGTAAATTGGACTTAGTAATAATAAAAGCTAGCATTTTTTGAGCACTTATTGTATACCAGGTACTATTTTAAATACTTTGTGAGCATTATCTTTTCTAATCTTAAAAAATAACCCCAAAGATACATCCTGTTATATTGCCACTTTACAAATGAGAATATTGACCCACATAAATGTATATTTGGTAAATAATGTGTCTACCATTCCAATGATAGTAAAGAGTAACTGAGGGATTGGAATGTGTGTCTCTTTTACCTAAAAGTATGCTCTATGGATTCACTATAAAAGGTTGAAACACAAACATGGTTAGTTTCTTTGGATTTAACTACACGTACTCAGAAAGAGAAAGAGAAAGAGACAATATGCCCACCAGTCAGTAGGTTTCAAACACTATTCCTAAGAAACGGGGTTTAGAAACCCTCACAATGTCGTTTTCCACGTGTCACGTAAACATCTCACTATTCTGATGGTGATAAATGAGTATGATACCTTGTGAATGACTTGAAGGATTTTTAAGGATTACATTATTTTGCTTATGAACTAACTTTCAAAATTATTTCTTCCTTAAAATGTAATTCAGTGGGGTGTTTATTGTTGTCTACAGGGGAAAGATGGAAATGAGGAAGAAGGAAGGGAAGAAAGAAAAGGGTATAAGGGAGAAAAGCAGAGCAGATGGGAGAAGGGTTAAGGAGTAAATTAAATAGACTTTGCACATATTGGCTGATAATGGAGGGATATCTAAATTTCAAAGAGTGAGATCTTTTCATTTATTCATTTACCAAATAGTAAATAAAGCCCAACTTTAAGCAAGTACGGTAGCATCAGGGAATGCAATGCTGAACCAAAACACACCTGAACCCTGTGGACTGTTGCTGAAATGGCATTACTCTCCTGTCCTGAGAACTTAAAGTCAAAATGATGTGAACAATAGGGAAGTTCAAAGAAAAGTGCTATGAGATCACAATAATTTAAGAAAGAGATAGGAATGGGAGGGGGAATCTTATTTCTTTTAGGTTTGGAAGATCCTCTAGCATAAATCAATTAAAAATTTTGGTTTTAGATAGATAGGGATATTTTGAAAATTTAAAATTCAAAGAAATTAAATGAAAAGAATCAGTAATTTAAAAAGCTCCTTAGTAAATCTTGATTACACTGAACTTCAAGCTATTGGAAGAAATTTTGATATAAATGGGAATTAAAAATAGGTAGAAATCCACTTACGTAACATTTGTTCTGATTTCTTTTGAAAAGAAAGGACCATTCCCAAAGGCATATGGATTTTTAAAAAATGTATGCATGAAAGTTAAACAAATATAGCTAACAAAACTGACTGATAAATGTAACAAAACATTAAATAAAATTATGAAGTTTGGGACATGTTTTTTGACTTCATAGAAATTCAAATATGCATTCAATGAAATGTGTAATTCTTTAATAAGTTTCACTATAATCTGCATTTTAATTAATAGTCAAAATTTAATTCTCTAATTACCCTACTTAAATGCCACCAATTACCTCAAAATATGACTTAAATACATAACATATAACAAATACATTTTCCTTCCACTACTTTCACCTTTACCTTGTCTCAATTTATGACTATCACAAGGAAGCCTTTAGTCTTTCTAAAAGTAAAGCCTTTAGACTTGTTCTACCATTTTGATGTTGACAGATCAGAAATCACACATATAAGTATCACCAAATAATATTCAAAATCTTTTCATATTAACTGATGGGATCCAAGGAAGAAAAATAAAAATTTGCTAAATATACCAGTTCTAATAATAATAATTACCATTCTTGGGGTATCTATTATCCAGAGGGCAACACATTGGCCATATAATCTCTAAAACTCACGCCACTTTTAGAGAGATTATTGTCTCTAGTTCAAAGGTCTATATTTCTTTCAGAAAGTGATTTTCCAAAGGTTATGAAGCTTAGAGATGGAAACTCAGAGCTTTGTGTCTAAAGCATGCACTCTTTTCACTTCCCTTACTAGAAAATGGCTTATACTTTTTTGCATTGAATGATCAATATTCCATGTCAACAATAAGGAATAAAGTGTCTCATTTACCAGTAAAGTGAGAAAAGTAGACTTGAACATTTTAATAATTGAATTCTAAATAAATAGAGCTGATTCTAAAATGAAGTTATTCTAAAATATGCCCAGAAAAAAAAAGTGTTTACAGAATATATAAAGATTAGCAACCAGCTATTTCTCATATAGAAGAACAAGAGCTCTTGGCTTTAGAATAATTTTTTCTCTGTTTAAAGAGACTTGTAGATTTTCTTTTACTAGAGCTGAAATAGACAATTACTTTATTAAATAGTGGGATTTATTATTTTTATTTTTGAATCAGTTAAAAATAAAAAAGCCCATTGTGATTAACAAGAAGTTTTGTGCCTTGTTTTAGCAGAGCAGGGCTCACTTGGTAATAAAATGCTAGCCGTATGGCCCCTCTCGAGGGCTTCCTTTGCTCACTGGGAGAGATACCACTTTTTTCACTTGAATAATTTTGTATAAATAAACTCAGATTTTGCTAGCTAAGCACGTGGAAGTTACATAAAGCACACCTAATCGCACAGTTTAAGCATTCAAAATGTAGCATATCACAAAAACTGCAGTGCTGTTTCTGTCAAAACCTGTCACCTGATGCATAAAATTGTTGGTTTTATGAGTCATTTTTCAGTGAACTCTAATGGAAACATGGCTAGATGGAGATTTTAATGAAAGATGCAGATTTCTTTCTTCCCTTTTCTAATGAAACTCAAGCAAAAATATCCTCTCTGTGATTAAAATTAACACATTTTCTTAAATAGAGAAAATATCCTTTCTAATGTACTTCAAACATTTAAGGACTTACAGAACATATATATTATCCCTTTGCATCTTTAAAAATATGTTTTCAATCTGCATATCTAACAACCTAAATCCATTTACTTCTGTATGCATTTTTTAGAATTCAAATATGAAAATTAAATGTATATACTTTTTCTTTCTTCTCATCACTATTTTGTTTTTATAAACTTAATGACCATTTGTGTCTGTCACTAAAGTGAATATTTCATGCTATGAACTTCAAGCTCAAGTTTTCTTCAGTAAACCTTAATTAATATTGAGTTATAGGCCAGGCGTGGTGGCTCACACCTATAATCCTAGCCCTCTGGGAGGCCAAGGCAGGAAGATTGCTTGAGCTCAGGAGTTTGAGAACCAGCCTGAGCAAGAGCAAGACCCTGTCTCTACTAAAAATAAAAAAGTTAGCAGGGCATGATGGTATACACCTATAGCCCCAGGTGCTGATTGTGACTGAGGCTGGTCCAGATCACTTGAGCCTAGGAGTTTGAGGTTGCAGTGAGCTACAATGATGCCACTACACTCTACTGGGGCAACGAAGTAAGACACTGCCTCCAAAAAAAAAGTTGAGTTATGAATACTTAATAAATGTTAATTCCAAAGAACAGTCACTCTAATTGAATGATTTATGATTATTATTATACCTTCATATATAGTCAAATGATATAACTAACAGAATATTCAGTATTCATAGAAATGTTTACCTTTCATTCGATGATTAGTAAGTAGTTCTATAAAACTTAGAGAGTTAAGATATTTATAAAGAATTTATACATATCTACAAATTTCTATACTATTCTACTTCAAATTAAATAATGCAATCACACTAAATGAATTAGATAGTAGACTGATGTATTTACATGTCCTCACATATTTTTTTCCATGTATATTTGCATATAAACATTTATACCTTGGCTCATCTAAGTGATTTTATGAGGAAAAAAGTTAATGTTGGTCTGAAGCCCAGAACTCAGTGAGAGGAAGGAGGTGGCTCTTGTAGGCATTAGTTCAATAAGTGATAGGATTACTCTGCCCAGTTCCCCAGTGAAGTTGCCAATCTCCTGAAGCAAAGTTTTCTACTTACTTCATTTCATTTGATTCAATAATTTTTCCTTAATATGCACTCTGTGCCAGGCAGTGAAAGCTACCTAAATATCACAAATACTGATTCTTTCTCTGAAGAGGTACATGAATTAATTAACTATTTCTACCTCACTAACCCAAAGATTTTTGACTTAAAAAAGCCAACTTGATGGCTTACAATTTCATTGGCTCACACTGTCGTGTGGATCAGAGATGAGGGCTGACTTCACTGAGCGGTTCTGTTGATCTTGCCTGGGGCCACTCATTCATTTATAGTCATATGAAGGGCTTTACGGGGCTAGATGGTAAAAATGGCCTCATTCACATTTTTAGGTATTTGGTGCTAGTTATGGTCACTAGGACAGCTGTATAGCTATTCAGCTGGGTCACCTTCCTCACATGATCTCTTAACTTCAAAAGTTCCAAGTCAGACCACTTCACCTGGTGGCATCAATGTTCCAAGAACACAAATGTGAAATCAGCAAGAAGGCCCCCATGAAATGTAGGCTTAACGTGCCAATTCTACGGCATTCTATTGGTCAAAGCAAGTCACAGGACTAGCCCAGATTCAAGCAGTAGAGAAATGGACTCCTCCCCTTAATAGGATACTTGGCAAAATTGCTTTGCAAAGAGCGTAGATACAGATATGGAAGGAATTATTGTAATCATCTTTGCAAACTACCTACCATAGCCTAAAATTTTTATTGTGACACTTCATAATCTTTATGTACAATAAACAAGATTTTATCTTCGACACAGTATTCCTCACAAACATGGCCATAAATAGCTCAATATTTCATATATATTTCTCTACCTTTTACAATCTCTCAAGGATGAAAATAAATAATTAAAATGAGAAAACCAAAATATGAAGCTATAACGTATAGGGGTATCTCTGTGTTTATTATGTTGTGCACTAGAACTTCTCAATTAGTCAACTTTGATTTTGGAACCAGCAGATGAGATCTTAGACTCCGAATTTAAAGAAAAACATTCATTAGTTCAAAGGCACACTGCCTGTGATGCCCTGCAGAGATTGTATGAATATCAAAAATGAGTGACATTCCAAGCAAAGTGTGATGCCAATTTTTTTTTGTAATTTAAATAGTCCATCTTATTATCCTGTTTCCAGAGACATTTTATGAGTACTTTACATGGTGTCATATGGCAGAGGAAGAATAATTAAAAGCCTTTTATATTAAGCTTTGGTTTAGTGTACAAAAACTTTAATTTCTGACAGTTTTTTTAATGTTCTCAGAATTTAACAGGCGATAATAATAATCCAATAATCCAACAGCAATATTGAAGAAGAACCTCACCATTTTTAATGGACAGAAAGAAAAGCCCAAGTGTTGATTACTACACATGGCATTCAGAATACCATGTTTCTTAGTATAGCAAGCTTCATCAAATATATTAATGGTGCCTTGTTCCAGTGTATATAGAACAGATATTTATGGACTATCTAGCAATAGTGCTAAGTAACTTATTAGTATTGGCTGTTGCTATGAAATGTTTCTGGATGTAGTATCAACTTAAATCTCAATATACTTGAGAGAACGTCCCTCAAATAGCAATGGGTTACAAGTAGGTCCTTTATCGAACTCTGATCTCACTCTTCCCTGGGAAAACTTCTGGCTCTTCAGGAAATTAAATAGCATCTGATTGGCTTGTTTACATTTTCTCATTTCCCCAAACCATTTGCTTCATTTACTGCATTCTGTCACAGTGAAAGTGATTTGGGGATTTAAAATAGATTCATTCTGCTCAAACAGATGTCAAAGATGAGGTACATTGGTTTTAACAACTATTTAGGGGCCATGAGAGGAATAGCTTTTCCCATGTAAAAACCTATTGTGGGCATCCAGAGGATTTTTTTTTTCTATTCCTTTCCACAGCTATTTTTCACTAAATTTAGTCAAATTTATTGAGCAATGGTTTTATGTATTAGTATAGAGAACTAACATGCATCTTTAATTTAAAACACTGTGCTAATGTATTGCAGAAATTATGGCACATGGAACTAGTTTCATTTTACTAGAAACCACAAATAGACTTTAAACGCTATAAAAAATATGCATTATCTACATTTTGATATAAAGTAATTTTATAAGAAAAACAAAAGTTATACTTCTTATACCTTCAAAGGATACAAAAATATAATGAAAAAACTATGGATATGTGCTTATTTTTTGTTATGCTTTTTTGTGGTAGCAGCACTGGGGTGCAATGAGAAATTAATACTTGCCCAGCAATTAAATCAGGCACGGCTACAGCTGAGTAATGTAGTAGTTTTAATAGTCATTCAAATTTTTATTGGTTTCAAATTATGCAATACACACTGCAAAACATTACTATATGAGAAAGAGAAATAAGAAGAAAATATTAACAGCCTATGTCATCATTTTTGGTGTGTTTACATGCAGGGGTGTGTGTGGGGGGGGCTGTGGCTTTGATGTCTACAATTTTGTTTTAGTAAGTGATTCTCTGACAATTTGATGGTGCTGAAAAGTATTTAGTGACCTGAAGTATGATGCTATTAACATCAGCTAGAGAGAGAAAAAAATCAATACAAATTTTGCTCATAATTAGCAAATAATTCAATGATTTCTTGCTGGTTCTCTAGAGAAGAGAGTTGTGGAATCCTTGAATTCTGGGGAAGTTACTCTGAATTATTTCTACGGAGAAGCTTATCTCACAAACCTGATGAATAAAGGCATAAGTCTAAATGAGTCAATGCCTCAGGGTAATTGGAGTTATAGACCCAATTACTATATGTCATCCTCAGTAATTATTTTACCTATGTAGTATATTAGACATAGTTTCAAAATGGCATTCTGATGGTTTGTATTTCCAAAAAAAAGCTACTATTGCTATTATAAAATCAGCAAAAACATACTTTAATATTATTAAAAAACAACTGTTACCTTTATATGCTAGTACAATTAATTAGGCAAAAATACATACATTTTTTTTCCTTTTTTTCAAGATAGCATATTATCATGAAAATCCTAGCTTCCAGAGTTACTAAGTTAAGGCTATGTCTATATTTAAACTGTGCATTTATTTTATTTACTTTTTGGACAAACTTGGAAATCTTTAACCTTGTTTTACAAAATTATTTCTAATTTCAAGAGTCTTCTTTTTCCCTACTAAGACTTTTGATCAAAAGTCATTATCAGGTACTTCATGTATGATCATTTTTGTATGGGTATTTAAGGGTTAGAATAAAAATAAGTATATATAATTACTGGGAGAGGGGAATCTTTTGTGGAGAATTAAATATGTTATACCAAATAAGCTCCTGTTTGTTTTAAATTCCATTGACTTAAAAATATGTGACAATTGTTGACTGTTATAACATTTTTCAACTGATTGTAAGCCATCCTGAAATTGTCTTAATTTTAATTTCATATTTTTTATGAAGTTAAAAAATAATTTTTTAAAATGCATCTTTCCGCTGGTGCCATACAGTAGCTAATGATGCTGGAAGCCAAGTGCCCATCTTTCAATTCTGTGTCAGTCATCTTTCTAAGACACTGAGTTATTTGAGTCCTTGAAAAGACTGTATATGCTGAAGACACAAAATGTGTCAGCAATATGGCAGGAGATGTCATCAAACTGGTGTGGCACATCCGTCACTTGCTGATTTTTATTTGCCAGAAAAGGGCAATATGCCACCTAAAGAATAAGAGCACCAAACCAGCTCAGGTTTTGGAACTGCAATGAGCTGTAGAGCAATTACAATGAGCAATTACTTAGGATGTCCCATGATGTTCCAAACATAGGTGACAATTCTGCAAGTCTGCTGACAACTCCTAACTGGAGATGTTAACTAATCGGATACAAAATCTATGCATTTCCCCATACACTATACATCCAAAATAGAGGTCTTGCCTAATTCCCAAAGCCTGGGATGAATAGACATGTTCTTTTCAGTAATTGCCACCTTTTCCCATTTAGGATTTTATATTCGATTCACTCAGAGCCTTCACTATATAAGCAGCAATTGCTTTTTTTGAAAATGTCAATGCTGCTAAATCAAGAATTCCAATGAATATTTTAATCTCTTTTTCCTCTTTAAAACTTCTCGGGGTAGCAAAATGTTACTGTCAATTAACTGAACCTAGAAAAAAATGAGGTTTTGCTGTCAAAGGACAAACTAAAAAGCACCAATAGACAGAAACTAGTATAAGATGTCACTGAACAGAGTTATTGAGGATATTTACATGGAGTCATAAGTTAGTCTATTCAGAGACATAAGTTAACGTAGATAGAAGTTACTGTGCCCATACAATTTTAAAGTTTTATAAATATGTATCTATCTAATCAGAATAAGCATATAATTATATACCCAAATATATCAAGCACCACAAAAAGTTTATATTCCCTTAAAACCTCATCCTCTGTATTAATTAGGAAACTGGTCTTTCTAATAAAATATATAAAGACATGAACTTAAACTTATTTATGCAAATATATGTTTAGGAGGGGCGATCTTAATATTATATTTTACTTCAACATATTACAGGGGTACAAATGTTTAGGTTACATACATTGCCTTTGCCCGGCCCAAGTCAGAACTTCAAATGTGTCCATCCCCCAGATGGTGCACACTGCATGCATTAGATGTGAATATACAATCCTCCCCCCTTACACCTGCCCAACACCAAATGAATGTTACTACTATATGTGCACTTAAGCGTTGATCAGTTAATACCAATTTGATGGTGAGCACATGTGGTGTTTGCTTTTCCATTCTTGGGATACTTCACTTAGTAAAATGGGTTCCAGCCCTATCCAGGATAATACAAGAGGTGCTATATCACCATTGTTTTTTGTGGCTGAATAGAAATCCATGGTATACATATACCACATTTTATTAATCCACTCATGTATTGATGGGCACTGGGTTGTTTCCACATCTTTGCAACTGTGAATTGTGCTGAGATAAACATTCAAGGGCAGAGGTCTTTTTTATGGAATGTCTTTTGTTCCTTTGAGTAGATGCCCAATAATGGGATTGCTGGATCAAACGGTAGTTCTACTTGTAGCTTTTTGAGGTATCTCCATATTACTTTCCACAGAGGTTGAACTAGTTTGCTGTCCCACCAGCAGTGTATGAGTGTTCCTATCTCTCCGCATCCATGTCAACATTTACTGTTTTGGGGCTTTTTTATAAAAGCCATTCTCACTGGAGTTAAGTGGTATCTCATACTATTAAAATTTTACTCAGCAGTATTCTTGAATTTACTGCACATGGAGTTTTAGGAGTTTTAGAGGGAAATGTTGAATAAATGAAAAAAAAGATAAAATCAAAAATGAAGGCATGGACAAAAATAAATGAGAAATGAATTCAGGGGTAATCAGGAAGAAAAGAGGTGGGAATAGCTAAGGACAGTATCTGCTTAGTTTGTAAAGTATGAAGACTGAGACACCATACACAGATTATTTTAGAAGATTATGAAGTTGATAAAAGAAAAAAATAAAGATTGGGTAAGAGAGAGGAACTCTGAAATTGGTAACTCATAGCATTACCTTCATCCCTTCTTTAGTCCAAGTTGGCTGTCCTAATGCTGTGTCTGCGTGCTAGGTATATAGATAGCTTCAATTGAGTGGGGAAAAAAGAGAAGAACTGACCAAATAAAGTAGGAGCATCTCGATTATTTTATTAATATGATAAATGTTATGATGTTAAATTAGAACTTAGATTAATTTCTGATAAGGATATACTAAAAATGTTAAAGAGATAAAGAAAAGAATTATGGTATTTTTCTCAAATTTACCTATTATTTTCTAAAATGCAATTTTAGTAGAAGTATCCTCCTCTAAACCAAGGGCTCTAAAAGCATATACTTTTATTCTACAATATTATTCTGACACAGACTTTCATGGTAGTATTGACAGTAGCTTAAGAATTGAGTAGATCTGCACTGCTTTGGTTTGGCAGTGACTGAGACTTAGACTACTTTATTGCCCACTATATGTAAATGATATTGCCTCATGAGGACTCAGAAATCTAAAATCTCAAATAAGAAAAAATTTGTGTCAAGCTGAATTTATTTTTCTTCTGTTTTCGTCTTCTGTAAAAAAAAAGGGGGGGGATAATATTAATGAGAACTATCCTATCCCATATAATCTCACGAGAGTAAATCAAAGATTATTGAACATAATGCATGTCCTATAAGCTGTTCAGAGCTATGCAAATATTAGTATAAGCAATTATTATAAAATTATTAGAAGACCTTTGATTTTGCATTCATTTTTCCTATAATTGCACCCAATCAAATTCTAGTATTCCACTGAGATATCTAAGGGTTGCAACAATATTTTATCTGAATTTCATTTTAAATTTGGTTTTACAGAGAGTCAAATACTACATATCATTATTTATAAGTATAAGCTAAACAATAGATACATATGGACATACAGAGCAAAATAACAGACGTTGGAGACCATAAAAGGTGAGAAAGCTGGAGGGGGTGAGGCATGAAAAATTACCTATTGGGTATGATGTACACTAATTAGGTGATGGGTACACAAAAGCCCAGTATTCATCACTATGCAATATACCCATGTAACAAAACTGCACCTGTACCCCCAAA
>CAUYRT010068597.1:0-29984 GCA_963574885.1 Lepilemur ruficaudatus
ACTCATGTATTGATGGGCACTTGGGTTGTTTCCACAACTTTGCAATTGTGAATTGTGCTGCTATAAACATTCGAGTGCAGGTGTCTTTTTTATAGAGTGTCTTTTGTTCTTTTGGGTAGATGCCCAGTAATGGGATTGCTGAATCAAATGGTAGTTCTACTTGTATTGCTTTAAGGTATCTCCATATTGCTTTCCACAGAGGTTGCACCAGTTTGCAGTCCCACCAGCAGTGTATGAGTGTTCCTATCTCTCCGCATCCACACCAACATTTATTGTTTTGAGACTTTTTAGGAAAGAACTTTCTCACTGGAGATAAATGATACCTCATTGCAGTTTTGATTTACATTTCCCTGATGATTAGAGATGTTGAGCATTTTTTCAGCTAATTTTTTTCACCCTGATTTTGTCATTTTATTTTGTAGTTTTAAGTATTTTGTCGTTATCTTGCACTTTTTTTTCTTACATTTTGTTACATTGGTGAGATTTTCCTAATTTTTTTCTATTTCTTTAGAAATTAAATTTTTGTCTATCATTATAAAATTTAGACTGATAAAACATGTCTTTGAACACCTCCATGAACTATGCAGGAGTTAAACCCATTCCTTCCCTTTCCCCCTTCCTGTCTGCCACCTACCCTCAGGTCTTGCCAATAGACTCCAGACTTTCCATCCAAATTAATAATAGCAATGATTATTTTCATGACATAAAAATTAACTTTGAAGAACTATTCTTTACATTTGCATTAAGTTTCACTCCAAACTAGTATCAAGTATTTAGATTCATTCAAAATTTTACTTGTTTTGTTGCTCACCACTGTTCATTTCCTATCCAATCTCTAGACTCCTCAGTTCTTGGCTTGGAGCAACTGTCCATCAGTGCTTCTTCAAGTAATTTTTACTCAGGAAAAATATGTAGATGCAATTCTTTTTAGTCCTTACATGTATGCAATGGTCTTTTGATGCTCTTTTACGTGTTAAATCTCACTTCATTGGATCCATAACCCTCAGGTCATGATATTTCCCCCTCAAATGCTGTGGTTATTCTCTGTTGAATTTTGACATTTGGTATTTTTCAAGAAGTCTGTTTTCTATTAAATTGTTTTCATATTTGGAAGCCAACCTGTTTTTAATGCCTGAATACCTGTAAAATTTTTCTCCGTGTCTTTTGACTTTGGAAATTCCACCACATAGTTGTACATTTTTTTTTTTTTTGATATTTTACCTGGTACTTGGAGACTTTTGTTTTAAAGAGTCTAGTCTTTTTCAAACCAAGAATTTTTTCTTCTGTTATTTGCTTAATTATTGTTTCTTTTTCTTTGCTCTGCCCTGATTCTGAAATTTCTCTTTCATATGAAACATACACACATAATCCCCTGGATATATTTTTTATCTTTTTAAATATTTCCATATGTTGTCTTCCTTTCTTTAGCCATTGTGCTTGAGTTTTGGGAGACTTAATATCTTCTTATGGACTCACGTAAGTGTCTGTAATATCCTATCTGCTGAATGCTGCTTTCATTACATGTTTAAAAAGAACAAATGATTGATTTACTTTTATTTATTTATTTTTAATTTAATTTTTTTTTCTTTTAAAGACCAAGGTCTTACTCTGTCTCCTAGACTGGAATACAGTGGCATGGTCATAGCTCATTGCAGCCTCCAACTCTTGTGCTCAAGCGATACTCCCACCTCTGCTGCCCAAGTAGCTGGGACTACAGGCACCCATCACTGTGCCCAGGTAATTTTTTTCACTTTTTTTTTTTAGATATAGGGTCTCACTACGTTGCCTAAGGTGTTCTTAAACTCTTGGCCTCCAGTGGTCCTTTGACATTGGCCTCCTGAGTAGCTGGGATTATAGGTATGAGCCACTGTGCCTAGTTCAGTGATTTACTTTTTGTTTTGTTTTGTTTAATGGAGGAAGAGTTTCACTCTCTCACCCAGGCTGGAGCGCAGTGGTATAATCATAGCTCACTACAGCCTCAAACTCCTGGGCTTAAGAGATCCTACTCCTTGGGCCTCCCAAAGTGCTGGGATTACAGGGCTGAGCCATGCCGCCCAGATTACCTAATTTACTTATAATAATATAAATAACAGATTTGTCCATCTTAATGATAAAAGGAGAAGCAATTAAAATAAAGTAAAAACTGCCCTTAACATCTTTCCAATTTCCCTTCCTCAAATAAAAAGTTGTATGTATCTCTCCATCCCTTTTTCTGTGTATTTATACCCATATAGAAATATATGCTTTTGTTTATTTCCATTATGTCCGTGGAAACCTTTCTATTCATACTGGTTTGCAGTCTGCTCTTTTCTTGCAACAATAGGAAGTGGAGATCTTTCCACACCAGCTTAGGCTGGATTTCCTGGGAAAAAGAAGCTGAGATAGGGACTCACATGTAGAAAGGTTCTTGGCCACTGCCTTAAGAATATTTCCTATGGGGGAGTAATGGGAGTAGGCTTGATCAAAAGGAAAAGTTGAGCTGCAAAGCAACCACAGCAAAGGCCTCAGCCATCTCATGGGGGGCTTTGGAGTCCTTCAGGTGTGTCCCGTATCGACGCACAGGGGCCTTTACTCTTACCTGTGTCGGAAAGTGCATGCGACCCATCCCTGGTTAGGTGCTGTGACCTTGCACACGGCAGCTCCCCTGGGCCAACCACAGTTCCTGGGGAAGGAAGCTTTGAGACATCAGTAGGCAGGGTGGTGCAGGGACTACAGGTGGTGCATGCCTGTAGTCCCAGCTACTTGGGAGGCTGAAGCAGGAGGATCGCTTGAGCCCAGGAGTTTGACGTTGGTGTGAGCTAGGCTGATGCCACGGCACTCACTCTAGCCCAGGCAACAGAGTGAGACTGTTTCAAAACAGAGTGAGATGGTTTCAAAACAAAACCATCCAGGACACTGGGAAAGTGGTTTCTCCATCCTGAAGGGGGAGACAGACAGAGCATCCCAGCACCCACCACACAGGCCAACGCCTACAGATCTAATGGCACAAATTTGTGTGCGATAATTTCTAGATTGAGTAGAAGATCCAAAAAACAAAAGAAGAATATTCTGTTCCAGTAGTTGCCTGTCGTGAGTAGTGAGTCAGATGAACATCATGTTCATTTTGACTTTGGTGTCATTTATATAATAAAAAGTTAATATGAATATTTTCAAAGCTGCTAAAAGATGGAATAGTACAGTAAATCTCCTATAGTGAATGCCCCATAATTTCATGTTGCCTCAGCAATAAGTTGGACTTTCTCATACCAAAAGCAGGGCTTACCCACCCCTCACACAGTTTCCCGTTCTTGTCTCCTCCCAGCCCCTCAATGTGGTCAGTCCAGATATCTGCCTCTACAGCCACCTCCTGGTGACCACTTCCTTTTGGGACATAAACAACCTGCTTGACTCCCCCACTGTCCCCCCAACCCTCATGGATGGTGCAGATAGGCCACAGTGACACCACCAGTCACAGCATGCCTCCATGGAACTTGTGCCATCTTACCCTAAACCCACCAATTAGAAATCCCCACAGGAAACCTGCCTAGGTAATGCCCTGGACCCCAATAAAGGCTTCATTCCTCAAGTCCCTGGCCCTCTGTCACTTGTGCTCCCCTCCTGTGGTTGAACCTGCATATCCCGGTCAGCTACCCATTCCCACTGGCCCTGCGAGTTGTCCCACCCTCCTCTCTGGGATCTGTGAAGAATACACTGCTTCTGTTACTTCACATGTTTTGTTGAGGGGCCTCCTCTGTGTATCCCCCAAATGACATCCCCAAATTTAACTTCTTTCCCCATCACAGCTCACCTAGAGATTGGCTGCCTCAGTAGGAATAAACCAGACACAGGTCAGACAAGAGCTACAAGGGCATCTGCCAGTGTAAACGAGTTTCCCGGGAGAGGGACACCTGGTCACTGGTTGGACACTTGGGCATCAGGCTGTCCACCAGCATGAAGAAGTATCCCTCCAAAGGCACACTGTAAGCATTTTTTTTTTAACAATCCTAGACATCATGTCATTTTACACCTGAATACTGCAGCATGCATGTCTTAAATTAGGTGGACAGTTTCTTATATAACCAGCCACTACTACCCTAATAAAATTGACAAAAATTCCTTGGTATCACATGCTATCTAATTTTGTAATCAAGAGATCTCTGAACATTTCTAAAAATGTCTTTTTTTGCCTTAGGTTAGTTTGAATCAAGATTCCAACAAGGTCTCTGCCTCCCATTGGGTTATTCTTTCACAGAAGTCCCTCTGATCTAGGGAAGTCTCCTTCCCTCCTTGCTTTTTGTCTCATGCCAGTTAGTTGTCTTATAGTATGTCCTGTACTCAGTATTTGCATCCTTGTGGTGTCAATTTTTCCTTCTTTCCCTCCTCACCCAGTTTTTCTGGAAATGGTTAGCTTTAAAGATGTGATCAGATTCTGTTTCTCCTTTTTTGGCAAAAACTCACCAGAAGTGGGGCTGTGGGCTCCCTGTTGAGTCACACCAGGAAGCAGGCAATGTCCAGATGAGCTGCCTCTACTGCCGTGTGAGTCATGCTAAGGGGATCACTGCTGACAATAGTGACCCCTTCAGCCTAAGCTGTCCCTTTGCAAAGTCCTGGGAAACCTCTCCTTTGATGGTGCCAGCCATTGGCCATCATTGTCTGAATCAGATCATGCAGTTAAATAATCCACTAACAAAGTTTCTCATATAAGAGTAATGCTTTCTCTCCTGATGTTGATTGCCTGTCAAAGGTATAATGTTCTCTCAAATCTTGTTAAGCTGCTGAAAACACCCTTTTCAAAATGTTATTTGTATTTGGCTGTTGTTGGTCTGTTGTGTAGAGAGATATTTCCTTGATTCCTTAAATAAAGCTCCTTTCTTTTAAACCCCTGAAACTTGTCAAATGTCTATCAAATATGGTTTTTCTTTATTTGCTTGCCCTTGGAGAGAGAGTCTTTCTTTCTCAAATATAAATATTAATGGTGATGTCAGCCTGGCATGAGGGACAGGCATTCCAAAGGTAGCAGCCATAAGAACTGGAGGTGGCAGGTGAATGAACTGTGATCTTTGCACCACCAAACGTTGGCAGGCTGAGGGCTGCTGTTTCCTGTGTGCCCCTGGAAATGCCCTCTCCTCAAGCCTCTCTCTGCTGAGATTGTGGGTATGGGAAGGAGGCAGTCTGGGCTTATCCTCTTCATTTTCCAGACTGTTTTTTAATTTTTTATTTCTTTCTCATGGAACTTAGAGTGGGAGGGGAGTTAAATACTTAGCAATCGTGCCCAGGATAGGCCAGAGGACAGCCTCTACGCAATATCTGCTCAAATCCCCATACCACAGAAGTTCTTAAACTTTCTCACATACAAGTCGTTTGTTGGAACCTGTCTTTCTACTGTGAAATTGATTTTTAAAAATTATAGCTATCTTTGTGGTCACCTAATATGTGTCAAGTTCTGCTTTAAGCTCTCTACCCGCATTGCTATATTTATCCTCATGACAACCCCATGAGGTTAGCACCATTATTGTCCCTGTGGAGATAAATGAAGACCATTCAATGGAGAACAAGCAGAGGCCATTCGGGGCTTGTTACAGTTTGGGAGTCGGCACCATCTCCTGTGTTTGGCAGAGACTCAAAGGCAGGCAGAAAGTGGGAAGGCTATAGAAAGGGAGGCTTCATTCAGGTATGCCCTGATGGCTTCAGGAAGCAGAGGTGGGATAGCTAAAAGTGGGGCATCTTGTGTGATTTTTCTGGGGAGTATATTTGACTTTTTCTAGTTGGTTCTGAGTTGGAAGGAAGGGTAAAAAACTAAGAAACCTGGCAGTCATTGCTCCTGTCCTGACTGTTCTGGGCTAATTGCTACAGAGACTGAGGGTCACAGTTCTATTGTCATGTGTTCTGGCATATATCTGTTTGCATATTTAGCCTTTTATCCCCGCATCATATCTGAGGAAACTGAGGCACAGAGAGCGTAAGTGACTTATCCAAGGCCTCCTAGCCCATAAGCGAAGACTTGGGATTTGGACCCAGGCGAGTCAGGCTCCAAACCGCCAGGCTACCCCAGAACTTCTCCTGTCAGTCCTGGTCCCCTCCCAGTGTGTCCTTTTGCCAAGTGTGGGACCCACAACAAGTGGCTTCACTCTTCTTGCCTATGTTTCATCATCTAGAAGATAATTAGGAAACAAAACAAAACAAAAGCCAACTCTTTCACTAGGTTTTTATGAGAATTCAATGAGATAACAGTTGTAAAATGCCTGGCCCAGCCTAGATTCTCCTAATAGAATATGTGATATTACTTTTGAGAGAACAAGAATGCCCTTTTGCAAGTCCAATTGATAATTACATCCCCAAATCTTTTTTGTTCATTTGCCTTGGACAAGGAGATTGGAAAAGTTTATTGCAAACATATTTTAGGCAGCTTTTCTCTAAAAAGAATAAGATATTACGGCTATACACACCTCCTACCAATTATAATAAAATATTTAAAATTTGCAGATCGTTTCTTCAAATCCTTTTCATTGGAATTGCTACAGCTTGAAGACATTCCTGCTATTTTCCTTCTTCAAGCAGCCCCCACGGCAGCGTCTGCTTTCTATTTATAGAGCCAAACCCACAGTCTCTGAGCCAGTCTGATAAATTAGAAGTCACCATAGCGGGATGGACACCTTCTCTGCCCTCCCCAAACACAACAGTGATTCTTTTCTATTCAGCTCAGATTGATATTTACAAGGAGCTAGCACTGAGTTCCTAGGGAGAGAAAGAATGGGGGAATGGAGCTAGGATGAGACCTAGAGAGTTATTTAGCGTAGAGACCTAGTTCTGACTCTGCACGCACTTGCTGTGCAGTCTGTGGGTGGGTCACAACCTCATAGAGACCAGTACTCACCTTCCAGGGTTGCTGTGAGGCTTAAATTGAGAACAGCTATAAAGTGCCTTGATAAACTCTGCCCAGCCCACGAATGGCTTGCTGCTCTTCCAACAACCATCTTAGCAAATGGTACAAAGATTCCACAATTGTACTTCACCAGCATAGACCACAGCCAGAGGCACAGAGTTAGCTCAAGGTACTGTTAAAAGACTATTTGATTTTATAGAACAGGAAAATAAGACCAAGTCTTTGTGCAGGCGCTTTCCACCAAGCCTTGTCATCCCTACCAGGAAGCCGGACAGGCCAGGGGCCCCTGGAGACAGGGAGCAGGAGAGATGAGGGGACTTCGTGCCTTACTGTCCCCCTGACATTATACCACTTGTGACAATGTCTCACTTAATGCAATAGCCAAATGAGTTTTAAAACCTGCGCGTTACAGAAGAGCAAATGGAGGTTTGTAGGGGCTAAGTGGTTTGCCTAAGTTTCAACTTGAACTCACAACTAATTCCTCAAGTCCACGGGCTCTAACACACTGGCTTGGAGAAAAACAATCTGACCAACTTGCCCAAGCACCGAGAATAATAAGAGCAACGTTTAGTTTTATCTTCTGTGTCCGCAGGCTCTTCTGTACCTTTCCTCTAATCCTCACCACAATGAACTAAGAGAAGTGGTTTTCATCCTGGTTTTCCAGGAGCAAGAACTACAGCCAAGAGGGATTAATTGACTTCCCTAATGTCTCACAACAGTTAAATGGGAGAGACAGGATTTGAGGCCAGGTCTGCGTGCTTTCAAAGTAACGCGCAACTTTTAACTACATGGCGTGAAACAGGAAATCTGGAAGGCGAATTTCACTCTGCTCAAAGCCAAAAGACTTGAACTCTTGGCTATAGCAGTTCTGTGCCCCAGGGAGAAGGGCTGCCACAAAGTCTTGTCCATACGTTCTCATGTGGCCCTAGGTTATATTACCATGTACCATTTCTGCTTTGTCTTTCTCTCTTGCTATTATTTTTTCACATATCATTGCCCTGGTGAGCCTGAGAGCTTTATATTCTAGGAATGTTCTTTTACTTCTCTATGAACCCTAAATTCATGGCAAAATGTCTACACATAAGAGACTCTTAGAAGAGTAATTCAGATGGCTATGCAATGAGGGCTGCCCTGGGGGAAGTCTAGAAGGCTGCCTCCCAGGAGGGCTCCCAAGGGGAACATTGGGGAGTGGGGGATTTTGTTCCAGTCCTGAGATAGAAACTTGATCTAGTCAACACACAAAGTGAGCATGGCTTCATTTCTCAGAAGCTGAGTCACATTGACCATACGTATAAAGCTAATGTATTGATCCAAAAACATCAATTTATGAACTTAAATGAGAACTTGATGTTACAGGTGAAGGTATACTTGATGCTCACTGACTAAGACTTTCTGACCCGTAGATAGAATCATCACTAACTGGAGATGTCCTTTCTGTACTTCCTTGCCAACTCATTCTCATCCTAATTAATGGACATAGTCTTACCTTGGATCTAGTAATATCTTTTGCCACGTTATTTTCAAGCCTTGCTGACCGGGAAGTCATCTTTCTCTTTATAACTTTAAAGTAAATTTATATATCTTCTATAAATCAATTTGATGTTTTATAGTTTAAATCTAAGAGTAATATCCCTTTCATTTGTAAGTTATAGGGAGTAAAGTATCAAACTGTAAGTTTTAGGTACTGACAACACCAAGTACCTGCCACATGAATAAATGAATCAGGTTCAAATCGGTATTCAACCTGACTATTCCAATGAAACTATTCTTGTCAATATAGCCAGTGACCACCATACTGCTAAAACCATTGGTTAATTCTCAGTCCTAATCTTATTTGACATAACAGCATTTTATATAGCTGATCTCTCTTTCTTGTCCTTGATAGGATGCCTTCATTTGGTTCCTATATTAATTATTACCCTTCTTTGATCTCTTTTTTTTGGTTCCTTCTCTTTTTCCCCAACCTCCTAACATCGCATATCTCAGAGCTAAGTCTTTGGTTATTTTTTCTTTTCCATTCAATAAGATCTTGTGGTCTCATGGCTTTAAGTAACATATATATGCTGACACTCTCACATTTGTATCTCTAGCCTAGATCTCTCTATGAACACTAGGCTCATCTTCCTATGTAATTATTTAATATTTCCACTTGGATGTCTAATGGACATCTCAAACTTAACATACCTAAAACTGTTAAGAAAATATATAGTAAAAGAAAGGAAAGAATTAAAAAGTACTAGAAAATATCTATTCAACACAAAATAGATGTCATGGAGGCAGCAATGAAGGAAATAAGGAATAAAAAGATATAAGATATATAGAAAACAAATAGCAAAATGTCAGATGGAAGTCCTTCCTTATCAGTGACTACATTAAACATACATTAATTCAACTCTCCAACCAAAACACAGAGATTAGAAGAATGGATTTAAAAAAATCATCCAACTATACTATGTCTATAAGAGACCAACTGTAGATTCAAAGATACAAATAGGTTGCAAATAAAAAGATATAAAAAGATAGTCCATTCAAATCATAACTAAAAAAGAAATGAAATAGCTAATGTAATATCAGACTTAATATACTTTAGGACAAAATGGTATGAAAGACAAAGAAGGACATTATATAATGAAAAAAGATCAATCCATCAAGAAGATATAACAATTATAAACATATATACACCTAACAAGAGAGCTTCAAAATACACGAAGCAAAAACTGACAGAATTGAAGGAAGAAATAGTAGCTGGAGACTTCAATATCCTACTTTTAAAAATAGGTAGAACAACTAGACAGAATCATAGCAAGGAAATAAAAAACCTGAACAATACTGTAAACTAGCTAGGCCTAACAGATATTTATAGATAATTTCACATAACAATAGCAGAATACACATTCTTCTCAAGTGCATGTGGAATGTTTTTCAGGATATACACTATGTCAGGCCAGAAAACAAGTCTCAATGAACTTAAAAATGTTAAAGTCATACAAAGTATGTTCTCTGACCACAATGGAGTGAAATTAGAAATCAGTTAACTGAAGGAAATTTGGAAAAATCACAAATATGTAGAAATTTTAAGATACACACTTGAATAAACAACAGGTCAAAGAAGAAATCACAAAAAAACTTAGAAAATACTCAGAAATGGCAAACAAACATAAAACATAACACAACTTATGGGATGCAGCAAAAGCAGTGCTCAGATGGAAATTCTATGAACAACTTCTTTAAAATCAATCTCAAATCAATAACCTAACTTTCTGCTCTTAAAAATCTAGAAAAATAAGAGAAAAAGAAAAGCAAGCAAAAGGAAGAAAATAGTAAAGATTAGAGTGCAAATTAATGGAATGGAAAATAGAAAAACAATAGAGAAAAAGCAATGAAACAAAGCATCAGTTATTTGAAAAGAGCAACAAAATTGACAAACTTTTTATCTAGATTGACCAAGAAAAAAAGACAGAAGATTTAAATTACTAAAATCAGGAAAGAAAGGACATTATTACCAATCTTACATTAATAAAATAATTATAAGAGAATACTATGAACAAATATGCCAACAAATTAGATAACATACATGAAATGGGAAAATTCTTAGAAACACATAAACTACCAAAGCTGACTCAAGAAGAAATAGAATATCTGAATAGACCTATAACAAGTAAAGCAATTGAATCAGCAATTTAAAAAAAGACATCCAATAAAAATGTCCCATCATATGGCCTCATTGGTGTACTCTACGAAATGTTTAAAGAATAATTAACACCAATTATCCTAAAATTATTCCAAAAAGTGGATGAGAAAGAACACTTTCATGCTCATTCTATGGGGCCAGTATTACATTGATACCAAAAGACAAAGACACTACAAGAAAAAGTAGAATTACAGACCAATATCCTTTATGAATAGAAATGCAAAAATCCCCAATAAAATACTAGCAACCAAATTCAGCAGTATATAAAAAGAATTGTAAACCCTGACCCAGTGAGAATTCTCTCAGGAATGCAAGGGTGGTTAAACATAGTGAAATCAATCGATGTGGTATACCATATTAATAGAATGAAAAAAAATTTCACATGATCATCCCAATACATGCAAAAAAGCATTTGACAAAATTCAAAATGCGTGCATAATAAAAACACTCAACAAACTAGAACTAGAAGAAAACTACTCAACGTTATAAAAGGTGTCTATGAAGAACCCACAAATAGCATTATACAGAGTAATAAAAGACTGAAAGATTTCCTCTAAGATCAAAAACAAGACAAGAATGCCCATTTTTGCCACTTATATTCAACATTGTGCCAAAAGTTCTAGCAAGGGCAATTACCATGACAAAGAAATAAAAGGCATTTTTAGATGGAAAGAAATAAGTAAAATTATTTCTGTTCACAGATGGCATGATCTTATATATAAAAAACCCTAAAGAATCCATAAAAACCCTCTAAAACATTAGAGACAACAAAAGAGTTTATCAAGGTTATAGGATACAAGATCAACAAATAAAAATCAGTTGTATTTCTATACACTAGCAATGAACAATCTGAAGATGAAATTAAGAAAACCATTCCATGTACAATAGCATCAAAAAGAATACCTTAGAAAAAATTTAACCAAGGAAGTGCAAGGCTTGTACACTAAAACTGCATTTCATTGAAAGAAATGAAAAAAACTAAATATATTGAAAGACACCTGTGTTCATGAACTAGAAGACTTAATACTACTAAAATGGTAATACTTTCAAGTGATTAACAGACCCAAAGCATTCTTTCTCCAAATTCATGCATTCTGATTTCAAAACCTACTATAAAGCAACAGCAATCTAAACACTGTGTTACTGGCATGATAGACATATAGATCAATTGTGTAGTATTGAGAGTCCAGAATTAAATCTATACATCTAAGATAAATTGATTTACAACTAGGGTGTAAAGATTACTAAATGGAAAAAGAATAGTCTTTCAACAAATAGTGTGAGGATAAGTGGATAGCTACATGCAAAATAATGAATTTGGAACACAACCTCTCATTGTATTAAAAAATTAACTTGAAATGGATCAAACAATGACATGTGAGAGCTAAAACTGTAAAACTCTTAGAAGGAAATGTAAATGTAAATCTTTGTGATCTTGGATTAGGCAACAGTTTCTTAAATATAACATCAAAAGCATGAACGAAGAAAAATACATAAATTGGACTTCACCAAAATTTAAAAAATTTTCTACATTGAAGAATATTAGAAATAAAGTTAAAAGGCAGCCTGCAGGTGGGAGAAAATATTTGCATGTCTTATAGCTGACAAATGTCTAGTAATACAAAATATTAAAAAAAAAATCTAGCAACTCAAACACAAAACAACAACAACCCAATTAAAAATGGGCAAAAGACTCAAACAGATATTTCTCCAAAGAAGATGTACAAATGACCAAGAAGCACATGAGAAGATGCTCAACATCATTAGTCATAAGGAAAACTCAAATCAAAATCACAGTGAGTTACCACTTCACTCCCACTAGGAGGAATATAATAAAGAAAAAAAGGAAAAGAAGTGTTGGTAAGGATGCATAAATTCAAACATTTGTGTATTGCTCTTGGGAATGTAAAATGTTGCAGCTATTGTGGTAAACAGTTTGGCCATTCCTCAAATGAGTACACATACAGTTACCATAGGACTCAGCAATTCCACTCTTAGTATATATATACCCAAAAGAATTAAAAATAGATGTACATAAATGTTCATAGCAGAATTACTCATAATGGCCCCAAAGTAGAAACAGCTCAAATGTCCATCAGCTGATGAATGGATAAAAAACACATAGTGTGTTTATACACACTATATTAGGATATATAATATATAGTGTTTATACACACTATATGGAATATTAGTCAGTCATAAAAAGAATGAAGTACTGATATATGCTACAACATGGATGAGCCTTGAAAACATGCTAAGTAAAAGAAGTCAGTTATATGATTCCATTTATAAAAATGTGCAAAATAGGCAAATCCATAGAAACAGAAAGTAGATTAGTAATTGCCAGGGCCTGGGGAGAGGGCGGAATATGGACCGACTGCTTAATGTTTAAGGAGTTTCTTTTTAGCGTGATGAAACATTCTGGGATTAGATAGTCGTGGTGTTGGTTGCCCAACATTACGAATATACTAAGAACTACTTGTATCCTTTAAAATTGTTAAAATGGTGAATTTCATGTTACATGATCTTTATCTCAAAGAAAAAAATTCCTAAATGATGGTGAAAATCAAGCAAGCAGAGGACATAGGATCCAAGAAACAGGAGATACATTGGAAAGAATTCAAAGAATCCCCAGGAATATAGTGAAGGAAGATTGGTGACTGCTGTGTATGGGAGGTAGAGGGCAGCCCGTTCAGTGGGCTCTGGGAGAATACCTGTGAAAAGATAAAATTAATGTTGCTCCTGATGTGTTTGAAAGCACTGAGAGAAGATTTTGAGAATTGGTGAAGATTCTGAGCAAATGCAAAGGAAACTAAGTGTATTTGTTCAAGTTCTCTAGAGAAACAAAACCAATAGGAGAGGTGATAAAGAGAGGGAGAGAATGATTGATTGATAGTTAGAAAGAAAGATGGGAAGAAGGAAAGAAGGGAGGGAGGAGGGAAGGAAAGAAAGAAGGAAGGAAGGAGAAAGGAGAAATGAGATAGGGAGAAAGGAAAAAAAGGAGAAAAAGGAGATAACGGGATTTATTATAAAGAATTGGCTTACTCAGAAAGGCTGAGAAGTCCCAAGATTTGCAGGCAGCGAGCTAGAGACCCAGGACAGCTGATGGTAGAGTTCCAGAATGAGTCTGAAGTCCTGAGTAGCAGGTGAGCTGCTGGTGTAAGTTCCAGTCCAAGTCCAAGTACAAAGGCAAGAGAAGACCAATGTCCCAGCTCCAAGACAGTCAGGCCGAGAGAGTGCACTCTCCCTTTCCAGCATTTTTGCTTTATTTATGTCTTTAGTGGATTAGATGAGGCTCACCCACATTGGCGAGGGCAATCTTCTTTACCCCGTATACAGATTCAAATGTTAATCTCATCCAGAAACACCCTCACAGAGATCCCCAGAATAATGTTTAAGCAAGTAACTGGGCACCCCATGGCCCAGTCAAGTTGACACATGAAATCAACCATCACACTAAGTAAATTTTTAAAAAAGAGTTCAGTTATTGATTTCACAGAAATCAAATAGTTGTGCATATTCTCTGTTGGCTCAACAGAGAACAGTGTTTACATAGTTATAATGTCAATATTAAACATTGGATTAATACAAAATTTAACAAGTATAACTGGAGTTTGAGGGAAAGAGAAATGCATGTGTATTCGTGTGTGTGAGAGGGAGAGAGAGAGAAAGAGAGAAAAATGATAATTGTGGGATGAAAAGTCAAAAAGAGCTAAATCCTTATCTGCCATAGTGGGTAGTCATTTTATGGTGCCTAATACTGAAAAATCACAAGTAGTGTTAAAAGTAGCATGTTATTTATTGATATGCCAGTGAAAAACGAGAGCACTAGTTTAAAAAGTTGCAAAGGTAGCTTTTTAGGAATAGAAACTTGAGATTGTAGGTGGGGAACAAGGGATTATTTTGATTTGGTTTGATTTTGGTAATAATCCTGATAAAATGATTTGACTTTATATGTATGCATGTATAACTTTGATAAAAAATAAAAATCAAATTTAAAAAATTACTGGTATGTGGACTTGGAAAAAAATTGAATGACAATATCCTACTTTTCCCTGGTAATTTATTGTTCTGTATGGACTTCAAGATTGATTAGGAGAGACAAATTCTTTCTGCATGCGATCACATGAGTATGTTATTTGTGTATGTGTGTTATATGTGTGCACACATGTGAATATGTGTCCATGGCATGTTAGGATGTGCTTTTTCACTTACATGTGCTGAAATGAAGACAGACATATTCATACATATTAATATAGACTGGTTTGTAAGCAGCGAGAGAGTAAATAATGTGATGCTTATAAGAAAAGATAAGAGACAACCTAAAGTAATGAAATTCATTAAGGGAACCATAAGCAGACATTAAGTTTTAAAAATCTAACTAAATGGTTCTTCTTTAGAATGTACAGACATTGCTGGATAAAATAATTGAGTATATGGAAATGACTACTTTATTTTTTGCTTTGCATTCATCTTCTATAAATACAGAAATCTCATAATTATCATTGTGAAAAACAATCTATTATTCATTATAAAACTTATAAACACAATTACCAACAAGTTCTTTTCAGTTTCTGGAAAAATCAATGAAAGAAGCACTGAAGGAAATAAATATTTTAATGCCATCTGCTATTTTTAAAAAGAAAATTTGTATTCAAAAGATATAAATTTGGTTGATGAAAAATTAACAACTGTTTTAGAAGGATTTGTGTGGCAAGATAACATTGGAGACTGTTGCACTCTCCCAGAAAGAAGTAAGCTCTGTTGAGATGGCATACTTTCTGGAAGGGAAAGTATGCATCTGATTTTAACTCTGGAATCTTAACTTTCTCTGCAGGAAACACCTAGGCTGGGGAATTTCTAGCATAATCCTTGGAAGAATGATTTAGCTCAGATTGAGTACAGATGACCGAAGGACTAATTGAGAAAATCTGGGCCCACTCCATTAATGAAAACCACATGTGGCTGATACACATCTATACAATAAACAAGGAAAATAGACAATGAACTCTGATATTAATTGCTGGCTCCTTCTCCCTGTAGTGTATGACAGCCATTCTCAGCCTGGTCCATTCCTGGGTGTTACACATTGCTCTTGACTCCTAAAGGACATGACCAATTGTTGTTCTCTGTTTTAAAACTTTATTAAGAAGTCTTCGTATTTGGTTTTGTTTCCTACAAATACCATGTTTACTCTGAGTCTTTACCACTGATTTCCAGAGTAGGCATGGTTTGCCCCCAATGCACTTGGCCAGTGCCGGCTGAGGGTGTAGCTTCTGTGATGCTCTGTTCTGGCAGTTCCACTTGGTGCTCCCAACTCTGATGACTGTGTGCTTGGCACACAGTAGCAAGTTGAAGGATGTTTTAAATTCTTTTTGGAGGGAAACGTCATTGCTGGCTTGAAGCTGGAGCTGAAATTATCCCTTATTGTACATAAACATAGGCACCAAGATATTTTCTCTGCACCGCCATTAAGCACCCCTCCAGGAGCAGGGACTGAGTGTGACACTGTTTAAGCTTTTCAAATCTGGTGTCATCCAACTTGCAGAAGAGGCTTGAAAAAGTGGTTTAACCTGTTCTCTTTTCCATTTTCCAAGCTGGACTGCACTACTAAATGCCGCAAACTGAACAGATGAATGAGTACACAACGCCAGCAGCTGGCAGTTTCTCCAGGGTGGCGTGCTCAGGTGTCCATCTGCATTTGTTTATCCTGTTCTCTATTCCTTCTTCTGGTAGCAAAACTCCCTTCACAATTGAAGAACCTATTCCATGCGATTTTGGAGGAGCTGATTTTCCCATCTCCCTACTCTGGTTGATGAAGAGAAAACATACACATTAGGAGTTTAGGGACCAGGAAGAGAGGAAAATCAGTGTGGTTGGGGAATTCACTCTCAGAACTTTGCCCAAGCAAATTACAGAAATAGATGGCATCTCATTTGCTTTCAGAACTCGTATTAGCACGTGTGAGATCCTGATATGACTTGGTTTTAGTGCCTCTTTACAACTTCCTATGTTTATGTTAGCCTGCCCCAAGTGTTTCCAAACTTGTCTGATCATCAGAATCACCCAAGGAGCTTGAAAGTGAAGATTAAAACTGTACTCAAATATTCTGGAATGATATCTAGAAAATGAGTATTTTTCAGAAGCTGCCCAAGTAGTCCTTCAGATGAACTGCCTTTGAAATTCACTGGCCTGCATACAATGTGGCATACATTAGTTAAATGATGACATCTCGGATAGCTGCAGAAAGGCAGGTGTTTAACTGGGCCACATGTGATATTTCACAGCATCCACGTGCTTGCTGCTGAAGGGCCTGCCACTTTCTGCTCAGACCAAAGAGAGCAGAAGAAACTCTATTCCCCACTGCACAGAGCAGGTGGAACCCAGGACAGACACTGATGTTACAGAACAAAGATGCTTTAATTACAGAGCAGAGAGCCTACATCCTAAAAAAAAAAAAAAAGAAGGAAGGAAGGAAGGGAGGGAGGAAGTGAACAGTGAACTAGCTGGTAAGCTGAGGACGAGGGACCTTGCTTCAAAACAGACATCTCAAGAATAGACCAGGACCTACCATAATGATCAGCAAATCTTCTCAGATCTGTCCAAAGAGACAAGGAAACCAGACCAGACCAGGAGGGAGAGCCCTTTCTTTACACTACATGGGGCCGCCAGCTTCCCAAGCGGTCCCCAAGGATCTTGACTCTTGGAATCTACACTCTGGTATAGCCCCTCCCACATTGTGCCTGGTTGCTCAGTGTGACCACTAGCGTAAGGCATAGTGATGATATGTCACTTATGAATTTGGGTTGTATTATAGAACTGCAGTACCCAACCCCTGGGCCATGGATGGGTACCAGTCCAGGGCCTCTTAGGAACTGGGTCACACAGCAGGAGGTGAGCAAGCTGCAAGCAAGCGAAGCCTCTTCTGTATTTACAGCTGCTCCCCATCGCTGGCATCACCACACACGCTCTGCCTCCTGTGAGATCAGCAGCGGCATTAGCTTATCATAGGAGCTCGACCCCTACTGTAAACTGTGCATGCGAGGGATCTGTGTTGCACACTCCTTATGAGCATCTAATGCCTGATGGTCTGAGGTGGAGCTGAGGCAGTGACGCCAGCACTGGGAAGCGACTGCAAATACAGATTATCATTAGCAGAGAGGTTTGACTGCACAATAAGTCTAATGCTCTTGGATCATCACGAAACCATCCCCCACCCCCATCCCCACTCTCCCCCGCTCCCTGCCCCCTATCCGTAGAAAAATTGTCTTCAATGGAACTGGTCCCTGGTGCCAAAAAAGGTTGGGAACAGCTGTTACAGAAGGCTTCTGCCTCTGTCTGGGACACTCCCTCATTTGCTTGTGTTCTCATGCTGTCTTGGATCACTGGCTCCCAGGGGAAGCCACGCTGTGAGCAGTCCTATGGAAAGGCCAACATGGGGAGGAACTGACACCTTCTGCTGAGAGCCATGCCAATGCGCTCGGAAGTGGATCCTTCGGCCTCTGGGGATTCTTCAGAGATTGCAGCCCCCAGTGACAGCTTGACTGCACCCTCACGGGACATCTTGAGCAGGAGGCACCTAGCTTGGCCAGCCCTGGATGCCTGAAACCTTAAAATTGTGAGATACAGTAATAAATGATGATTGCTTTCACCGGCTATGTTTTAGAGTCATTTATCACAAGGCAATAGATAACTAAAACATGCTGCCTCACAGTGAGAAAGTCTATACATTTATTATCAGAAACGACTCTTTATCTTCAGAATTTGTTATGTATTGATGCTTTAGTCGATTTAAAGTGTGTCATTTGTATTCCAGGATGTTGGTCAGTAATTCTCAACTCACTCTTTGTCATGCCATTCATTTATTCCACAAATATTTCATCACCTGCAGCACCAGCTCCCGTTTCAGGCTCCATGAATAAAGCAGTGAACAAAAGTGACAAAGTCCCTACTTCCTGCAGGGTTCATTTTATTGGTGACAGACCATTAAATGTAAACCAATGCTTAAAAAGGTCATTGCATATTGTATGACATCTGTGGAGGAAATAAACAGGTGACCTGAATGAGGGAGACTAGCTATGGGGCTGGGGTGAGGCAAACTCTCCGGATAGGATGGTGGGGAGTGGCATTTGCTGAGACCTGAACAGTGAAAAGAGTGACCCACGGGAGGGGCTTGGGGAGGATAGTCCAGTAGAAAAAAGCAAGAGCAAGGCTTGAAGGCAGCAAAGTGGACCAGAAAGGACCTCCTCTTCAAAACATCCCCTACTCAAACTCCAGGACTCCTGCCTAAGACGCTCCTGAGATATTGGTGCCCAGGTGAGCAGCCTTGCCTCTAGCATGTGGTTAATTCCCTTTTCCTCTTCCTTCCAATATCCCTGGCCCTTTCTGAAGAGCAATAGGAAATACTCTCATAGATTGTTTTACTGGAATATTGTTTCATGGGCTAGAAAAGAGACATTGTTATTACTACTAGATAATATTTGAGAAACCCTTGATTCTTCACCCAAGGCAGTCTTTAACAAGCAGTTCTTATACTCTCAGTTTCATATCTACTGGATTCTCCCAAACTTTGAGAGAACTGCATGTTTTGGAGATAAGATAAAGTGTATTTTGTCCTATTCTCTCAAGATGCACTGTTGCCCAGCGTCTGGGAGAGCAAGCCATGGTCCTTGGTCCTCGTTAGTATCCCACACCTGCTGTGCGCATGATTAAGAGGTGCCACCGGTGCCCGGTGCGGGTATATGCAATTGCGCTCCTATTTCTCACTCCCCTGCTGTCCCAATTCTCCCAGTGGCCCCATTTTGTGAATCTTGCCCTTCTTCTTAATGAAGTGTGCTCTGAAAGCTTAAAAAGAGCCTCCTCGCCCTGTGAGACGCAGGTGCTATGATCTGAGAGGGCATGAGTCCCCCTCTAATGTACTGGCCAACTGTTGCAAGCAGCCAATATGTCATTCCTTCCTCCCCAATCTGATTGTGCGGCTCTGCTTATACTTAGCAGCAATTAATTTGGAGGAAGATTATGTTTTGTATTTTGCAGTGTGACATAGTATCGGAAACAATCATCACTGTTAGCTTGATGCCACTACTATGTGTATAGGGGTGACCTGGGGGAGGCGTTGTGACCCTTGGGGAGAAGCTGGCTTGAGTACAGTCCTTCTGTTCCATGGGACAGTGCGATGTCATTGAAAATCTGCCTAATTCCTCTTTCCTCCCCCGTAGGCTCCCTGCAACATAAATTACAATGATGCTCAAAGTGTCACCAGATTGGTAATTGAAAGAACACTTGGCATCTTCACGAAGGGTTCAGATGGGGAGATAAATCTATCAGAACCTCACTGAGCAGCCCTTCCCAGGAAGTCCCTTTAGTCCTGCCTGTACTGGTTACAAACCGACTTAATACAGTCTCGAAATGTGGTTTGTACTTAGATGAAAAAGCAGAGATTAATGACTCAACTAATTGCTGCCACAAATGAGGACACACGAGTTGGAAAGGAATTACAGATACAACAATGAACACTATTTGAGACGGCCCTGAATTGGGTTCCTTTAAAGACTAACAAAGAGAAGCCTGCAGATCTGTGCCAGGTGTTGGCAAATTGTATGCTATGATTTGTTCTTTTGTTCTTACTTCCACTCAGAACACTTCTAACACATTGTGTAACCCTCCTGATGGGACCATAAGAGAGACACATTCACCATTTAGTATCAAATTGAGAGTAATAACCATTTCAATATCAAAACACAATCTCAAAACCCAGGGGGATGAAAAGGTTCCTTAAACAAAATATTGAAAAAAAATATCACTAACCATAAAGGACAACACTGATAAGTTGGACTACATTAAAATTAAGGACTATTTCAAAAGACACCATTAAGAGAATGAAAAGGCAGATTGCAGAGTATAAGATATTTATAAGACCTACATCCAACAAAAGATTCACATCTAGAATATAAGAATTTCTACAAATTAATTAGCAATAGGCAGAAAATGCAGTAGAAATATGGGGAAAAGCACTGAATGGGCACCTCAAAAAAGTGGGCTTCCAAATGGTCAATAGCTACATGAAAAGGTGCTAAACTTCATTAGTTATTAGAGAAATAATTTTAAGCTACTATGTGATATAGTATACATTCACCAGGATGGCTAAAATGACAAAGACAGGCAATACTCTGTGTTGGCAAGGACATGAAGCAACCATAACAAACATGCGCTGTTGGTGAGAGTGTAACTTGATACAATAATCTTGGAAAACTATTCTGTAGTATCTATTAAAAGTGAACATAGACACACCCTAAGAGCTGGCAATTCCACTCCTAGATACATAGTCAACAGAAATGTGTACCTATATTTGCTGAGAAACATGGTCAAGAATTCAGAGCAAGACTGTTAGCAATTATCAAAAATTGAAACCCAAATATCCATCAACAGTAGGATGGATGAATAAATTGTCATACGTATTCACACAATGGAAAACCATTGAGAAAGAATCAACGTGGACAACTGTATGCAACAACATGAGTAAATCTCACACATACAAGGTTGAGTGAAAGAAACCAAATACAAAAGACTGTGTGCTGTATGATTTAATTGGTAAAAATTTCAAGAATAGGCAAACTAACCTATAGAATTAAAACAGACAAAACTAATCTATAGAATTAGAAGTGGTTATACTTGGAGGGTGATTAGGGACTGGAAAAGGCCTCGAGGGATTCTGGTAACGTTCCGTTTCCTAATCTGGGTGCTGTTAACTCACTTGATGAGAATTCATCAAGGTGTACAATGGTGAGATGAAGTTCCTCCACTCTTTTCTGGATGAACTTCACACTTAAGCTAAAAGTTTACATTTAAAACTCTCTACAGATGACCAGGTGATGGAAATACAGAATATCTATACAATAAAGTATCAAGCACTATGTATGTACTCTATGGACTACTTTGACAGAGTAGGTTGTTGAATGTAACAAGATAAGTCAACTTGAGTGGTAATATGTTTTGGGAAATCAGCTCACTACAAATTGTGACTGTAAACATTATACTGTAAATGCTTTGTAGTTTTCCCCCAATTAAAAAAAAAAGTGATTTTAAACAGCAGCAACTGTTTCCACATATCACTGTTCTCCACATATCATAAAAAAAAAAGGAGTATAGTACTGACACCTGCTACATGAATTAACCTTGAAAACATGCTCAGTGAAAGAAGCCAGTCACAAAAGGTCACATGTTGTGTAATTCCATTTATGTGAAATGTCCAGAATAGGCAAAACAATACACACGGAAAGCAGATTAGTAGTTGTCAGGGGCTAGAGGGAGGGAGAAATCGGGAGCAACTGCCACGGGTATGGGGTTTCTTTTTGGAGTGATGAAAATATTCTGGAGTTAGACAGTGACGTTGGTTGTGCAACATTGTGAATATACTAAAAACCACCGAATCGTACTTTAAAAGATGACTCTTACAGTGTGTACATCATGTCTTAATTTTAAAAACCCTCCCCTGTGTTAGTATATTGCATGCAAAGGACAGCATTTCCGCAACCATGAAGACATATTGACTCTTTAGTTGTCAGATGACACAGGATGTCTGGATCATCTGAATATATATTCCACGTTGGTTTGGGTCTCCTGGGTCAGAAATCCTCAAATATTATGTAGAGCATGACATTGTCCTTGAAAACTTTGGGGACCACAGGTGAGCAGACAGTTTCAAACATTTTAACCCATACTATTATAGTAGATTGGAGGAAGTCAAGTGTTACACACATTGAAGAGCATTAAAGCCTTGATATTTCCAATTACTTCTTATTCATGTGCCCATAAACACATGTCTATTATAGAACATTTGTCTATGATAGGCTATCCATCAGGAAAAAGCTAGCACTTGCCTGAAGGATGGGCATAAATCAATGTTCTCAAAGTTGTTCATACTCTTTGACCCAGTAATTCTACTTTTAGGATTCCATCCCATAGAGTTAACTAGCAATGCTTACTTAGATTAATTTAAAGGGTGTTTACCACAGCATTGTCCCAGTGAAATAAAAATGCACAAATAATAAGGGAAAAACAAAGGAAGGTGAAGGCGGGGTCCCCAGCACACAAGAGTGATCCTGGGCACGGAGTCTGAGGGAGTCAACCTGCCCCTCCTATCTCCCACCTCCAACCGCCCATTTTCTGAAGAACAGAGAAGTGTCCATAGTGGGATAGCAGTATACTAAGCCGGACATGCCCAAGGCACTAATCCAGGTGGTCCACCAAGTGTGCAATTGCAAATTTCCTCTATCTCCTCCCTCTCCTCCTCTCGCCTCCATTCTTCTTTCTATACTTACCTGATTTAGCCTGACCCTGGTGAAATCCCTGGAGAGAACACTGATCAGCTTTGGCCCTGACCAATTAAAATCAGCCAGGATGCTTTGATCTGGAAACATCTCTAGAAGTGGAATGGGGCTGTGTAATAACTCTTCAAAGTAGCACAATGGAAGTAGCTGGAGTGTTGAAACAAGGACATCCTCATTCAGTCTCAATGGACTCTCTGCCAAAATGTTTGATCTCTATCCTGTAGATACACACAGAAAGTAAGGTAGAGGAGGAGAAAGGAAGAGAAACTGGGCCACCCTGCCTCTCCTTGATTAGCTTCCAATTTGTTGAGGAGGAACATGGCTCGGCCAGAACAGGTGAGTTTCCTTTAGTGGCACTCCATGGAATTCTAACTTCTGTCTTAATGTAGCAGGAGACAGCGTTAGTACTTACAGGTCATGTTCTTGTAGCTTATTCTACTTTCTATCTTAAAGTCAAAAGAGACTTGGACATCACAAGAAAATATCCCTTGTCACTGGTCTCTAAACCTCTCAGGGCTTAGACCCTGCCTATGCTTTTCCCCTTCCAGTTCTGCTCTGTAACTTCTTCCTGTGAAGTCTCCTGCAGGTTCAGGCACCCTTCCTTCCGACCCTCATCTGATCTATGTTTGTCTGTTTGTTTTTTTTTTACTTTCATCTAAAGTCTTTCCTTCTTGCAGAGACACTCTGGCTGGAGGTATTTCTCGTCTGCCATCTTGCCTCTCATCCCTTAGTCCGTTCTTGATGCTGTAATAAAGTGCCTTAGACTGGGTCATTTATAAAGATCAAAAATTTATTGCTTGTAGTTCTGGAGCCTGGGAAGTCCAAGATCAAAGTTCTGGCATAAGGTGTCTTGTAAGGGTCTTCTTGCTGTGTCTTCACATGGCTGAATGACAGTGAAGCCTCTTTTATAAGGGTCTTAATCCCATTCATGAGGGAGCAGCCTTCATGAGCTAATCATCTTCTAAAGGTCCTACCTCTTAATACTATTATATTGGAGATTAAATTTCAACATGAATTCTGGAGGGACACAAACATTCAAACCATACCAGATATTAAACAAAAAATAATATCAATAATTAAAAGCACAAGATAACAAGTAAGTTGCTCTTTGTGGAGGCTGTGGACTCTTCTAGGCCCAGGGATCCTTCAGGGATGAGAATGGAGGTCCTCATAACTGAGTTTAGAAGTCAAAGCCGCAGCCCAGTCACCCTTCCAGAACTCGAAAGCCTGGTCTGCAAATGCAAAGAAGAAGCCAGTAGCTTCCTTCCTCTCCCTCCATTTTCCTCACCACCAACAATCTTACTGCTAAGACCCTGGCTTGCCATTTCCCTTTAGGTCTCTTTCTCAATTAGTAGTCTGAGAGACTGGAGCAAGAATCTGGTGTGTTCAAGTGAGTGGGGAGAATGAGAGGGCAGGGAGGGGTCGTGGCAGGGAAAAGCTCACCTCCTCTCATGGCATATTTCCTGGAATGTCCCACAGGTGCTCAATGCCCCCAGGACCTGAGTGGAAGCAGCTGTCTTCCCCAGATCTGCTCCTCCCACACTGCCCCTGCCCACCCTGTGCTCATTCTGCTGTTTAATGTCCCCACCGTCAACCTAATCAGTCATGCAAGCAATCTCGGAGTCACTCTGCACTGTCCCTCATATTCACTCCCACATCCAGTCGGCCACCAGGTGCTGTCTCTTCTAATATCTCTCTATCTTTGTCACCTCTGCACTTTTTCAAGCCCTCACTGTAAACAAGATGCATCTGAAGAGGCGAGGGCTGAAACAGGAAGGACTTTAGCTTCCTTGTTATGGCGCTAGGAATTCGTGCAAAGGACAGTCGTTTACAGAGAGATGTAATATCTCAAGTGGAGTATGGAGAGGAGCTGGGAAAACTGACAGCCAGAAAAAGGATGGCTAGCCCTGGATCCAGGTAGATGGGCAGATTCCAGCACTAATTCCACAGCACTGGGCCTGCCCCGAGCTGCCCAACTTGGCATGACTTGGCACACGTTTTGGGGTATGGTGTCATCAAAAGCACCCCAAAAGCAGTGGTAGTGGACTGGCTAGCTCCTCCTGGTTGAGTGCTGGTGAGCCTGCACAGTTCCTATCTTGTGTAACATATGTTTTATTCAACGGAAGGTCAGAGAATCTAGAAGAGTTTGGGGCCAAGAGGCTTTTTAATAATCAGTGTCAATCTCTCTCTGCCTTTATCCCTCCACAATGGAGCAGGGCTGCACAAGGCATGTATTACTGCTATTAATACAGGAGGATTCAAGTCAAGGGACCGGGGGCCCTGGCCCAAGTACCTTTTCTCTCACTAATCTGATTAGATGCTCAATCTTGTGTTGCTATCTGATTCAGGCCAGAACTTAGACAGCAGGCCATGTCTGGGCTCTTAAGAGATGCACTGGCGCTTTCTGTGCATGAAGGTGCTTTGAGCTCAACATGCCTTGAACAGTATTTGGAGGGGGCTTCGGGTGGGAGAGGAAGATGTGGCTGCAAAGACTTCGGCAATAAACTCTGACACTGACATCCCTGGGCAAATCAGTGCCACTTGCTTGAAAAACAGCTTCAAGTGAATGTCATGCTGATGGTAATAAGATTTAAAATTAATCTTGACGTGCCCTCATCAAGGGAGGCTTAATTGCAGGGTCCAATCAGTACACAAAATATCCCAATGACAATTTTGCTGACAAAGTGTTTCTAAACAAACCAAAGGATTTAGAAGGGAGTAAAATCTTCTCTGTGGGATCCCCTAATTTCCAGTGTCACTGAAGCCTGCCTCTGTTCAAGCCCATCTCCTCACACCCCTAGTATTCTGATTTAGAATGTATACATTTAGAATTTATAATATTTCCTTGCTCGCAACTCCAGGACCTGTTATTTTTCTGGCCATAGTGGGAGAAGGAGCTCTGCTGTTCACCTGCTGTCTGATCTGAGCCTCAGTTTACTCATCTGTCAACTAAAGGAAATGAGGCCTACCTTGACAGGTTGTCGAGAGGATTAAAATAAAGGAGCTATGTGGATCCATTTTCATTTCCTTTCTCCTTCCAAACCTGGATAGCTCTGATGCTCTCAGGCCTAATATCCCTAGGGATATTGTTGTTGAAATTTTTTTGTGATTTGCAAACGGGATCATTGTATACTAAGTTCAGTAATTCTCAACTTGGGGTGGTTTTGCCCTCCAAAGGACTTTGGCAATGACTGGAGACATTTCTGGTTGTCACAAGTATGGGCAGAGGGGCAAGTACAACTAGTATCTAGTGGGTAGAGGCCAGGGATGCTGCTAAACATCTGACAAAACACAAGACACAGACCTATGATGAAGAATTGCCTGGCCCTAGCTGTCAATGATGCCGAAGTTGAGAAGCCTGGCCCTAAGAAATCATGCATGTTATCCATGAGTTCCTTGGAAATAAGGAGAGTGCCTTGTGTATCTTCCTTTTTCCGGAAGGAGGTTTTAAAAGAGGGTTGAGGGAAAACACTCCAGTGGGATTGCAGTGAGCTCCAGTGACAGGGAGCGTAAGGGGAACAGACCTAAATCCAGCCGCACGTGGCCAGTTTTCTTTGCTCTTTGTTCTTCACATTGAGGTCTGTTGACAGCTCTCTAACATCTTGCGTAGTCTCATCTCCTTTTGACTTGAGTGTTTCTTTCAGCTTTCCCCCATGTGATATTTGGGATTTGCATGACTTTGCTATCCTTCTCATCTGTCGGTACTGAACATTGAGAAACAGAGATACCTGCAGTGTGAAGTCAAGAGTACCAACGCCTGCCAAGGGGCTTTTCCGGAGGTCGTAGTGAGTGGTCACAGGAACGAGCTGCTGAGCCTAGCAGAGACCTAGGAACACTGAGGGAGACCCCAGGGAAACCTAGCTATGCTGGGGGCAGGTGTGTGAATAGACACATTCTCTCTGGCTGACTCCATTCAATTGGTGATACAAATATATATGAATATCCAGTATATTCTCAATTGTATTTGCCTGGAAGGAAAATACATTAAAATATTAGTGATGATTATCTTCTTGATTGGAACTATTTTTTTTTTCTGTGTACATGCTTTTGAACTTTCTCAATTTTCTCTGAGTATTTTATATATTAAAAACAATAGACATTATTTTAAATAAGAATCAAAGAGCCATTTTGATATGTCTGCCTAAACTTTGCATTCTGAGGATTTCTGCTCCTCTGTAAATGGCAGGTTCGATGTTGGCAAGCTGCTGCCAAGAGATAAATTGCTCTCCCACCTCCCCGGCTGAGCGTCCTGTCTGGGTAACAGCTGCTTCGATAATGACTTCATTTGGTGATGGATGAATCCTTGCTTTACAGATGCTGAGATGACTCTTGAGCCAAACGAAACTGCAAGTGTAGCTGTTCTTTTCTCCTCATTCCACCCACAGGAAGTGCCAGAGATAGCAGGCCCCAAACAGGGCAGGAGGATGTGACATTGCCTTCCTCTTCCTTGTAGCAAAGTCAGCCCTGGCGAAGCAGCTCCTGGAGAGCTGTGTGCAGCTGGCAAATGCACCCGCCTGGCAATGCTGCCCGCAGCATGCACAGCTGGGGCCGAGCCTCGCCCCTGCCCCAGGCTCCTACTCCTCCTACTCTCCCTTCTGCTTTGTATGTTGTGGTGATAACATGTCACTCTTTACCAATTATAAGCAGGAAGTGCAAAATCCAGTCTTGAGAAAGAATGTTCTTACCTCTCAAATAGCTACTATTAAATAGTTTGTAATAGGGAAAATGCTCAAAGCTGTTTATAGGAAGAACCACGGATGTTCTTTGTTACCAGGACTGACCCAATGGCAATTAGATATATTTTGGAATCACAACTTGCAGCTTTCAAAGACCACAGTGATCTATCTCAAAGAGAAGTTAACTAAGAGCAAATATAGCAGAGAAGGACTAGGAAGAGAAGAGTTGGGAGAACCCAGGATAAGTCCAGGTTCTTGGGGAATGTTGAGAACAGTAGGAAGTTCTCTTACAACTTATGACCAGGACAGGCCATTATAAATCCCTGGTGAAAAATCTAGAACTGGTCCAGACGTACAGACTTGCTCAGATGTGAGGCTGAGCAGATGAGTCATGGAACTGGGGGACCATACCAGGGATTGCAGACCCCCAAGCAGGCTGGGGTACAGGGCACAGCCCACAGGGCTTACAGAGAAGGCTAATCAGGTTCTGCTGGCAAAATTCCGTGATCCATTTTCCTCCATCCAAGAGAGAAACAAAAAGTCCCAAATTTAGGATAAAAAAATGAATAGCATAATTATAAAAGGGTGAAGACAGTGGATTCCATGGAGTCAGAGACAGCTTGACTGCCCCTGATCCAACCCCTTCCCTACTGTGTGACTTTGGGAGTGACACCAAAGGGACTTCAAAGTGGGCATGTGTTTGATTTTTGGCATCAGAAAGGTCTAGCTCTGGGTATTTACTATGTACTATTTAATGAGTATTTACTGTATGCTAGACACTATCCTTTGAAATGTATAAACATGATTTAATATAATCCTTCAACAGTTATTTGAAAAAAGTTGTATGAAATTTTAAAACCAGGAAGTACTCACCTGACGTCACACAGCTAATAAGCATTGAAACTGGAATTTGAGACAAAACTTGACTTCAAAGCTAATAATTTTTTTAACAGCTGTGGAACCATGACACTGCCCAAAAGTTAGGTCTTTCCTCAACAACGGGTAATTATCATACACGTATACATTGTTTCCCCTTCTTCTCGCACCCACACGGTCACATTAGCTAGAAAGGCACTTATGGATTATTATTTCTTAATGCTCTATTTTGTGTCTTTGTTATTAAAAATTATGTTTGGTGTCATCAGATCTTGCTAAATCTCTGAGAGTTTTTGGTCAGTATTATTACCTGGCTCCAAAAATGAAATAAAATGGAATGATAAAATAAAAAAGTGATTGTGCTCTTAAGCTTTAGTTATGCAAAAATACCCTGCAAGTTAAATAAGGCCTTCTGTTTGCTGGACTGTCAAAATAAATTTGGAAAACTGATTGGTTTCAAGTGACCTATTTTAAGTGGAACACCATCAAACTAGAATTTATTTATTGAAGGTGAGCCACAAACCACATCACATGGTAAGGGTTGAAAGAAATAGGAAAAGAGGACTCAACAGTGACATAATAGCTGTTGTGAAATATTTAAAGATTGTCATAAAGAACATAGATTGGATGTCTCCATGTGGGCTTGAGGGGTGCATATGGGACTGTTAGATGAAAGTCACTAAATGTGTTGAATGTTCTTCTATTCTTGTGTATATTCAGGTTATACTGTGTCAGAAGGAAGGATTTGGGTGGCTAGTTGGATCTTAGGCACTCTAGTTTTCCAGCCCAGGCGGGCTTGAGTATGGACTTCTTGCACTTGGCTGGTAGATTGGATTAATATCTACTAAGAGTCTGTGCTTTTACCCATTAAATCTCATCATGCAAATAGGCAGGGGTACTCATTGCTGCTGGAAGCTTTTGCAAGAATCTGGGACAGACAGACTGGGAATGGGGACAGGTGTCCACTGCCCATGAAGCTACAGGAGGGGCTGGTCAGAGAAATGGAGAGATGAAAGAAGAGGAGGGGGGGCTGAGGTCAGAGGTCAAGGGAAGCTAATTGATTGTCTACTGTAGGTGGTAGATAAACAGAGGCATAGAGCCCGGGTGGAGGAAGTGAGAATGCAGTGGACAAGAAGGCAGTGTGCAGGAGTTGGTTCAGGGAGATGGAGTTAGTTCAGGTCATTATCTCCTGACATTGGATTTAAAAATGCAAAATAAGTTTTTCTTATTCCAAAGGCAAGCCATGCTTATTACAAAAATGTGAAACACAGATTTCCTATAAAAAAACAAGCAAAAAAAATAAATTCCTAGAGTTCCACTCAATCAGAGAAAATTATTAAAAATGCCTTGTTGTACATTCTTTTAAATCCTTTTCTAGACATATATAATACACACTGATATTTAAAAATAAAATACATGCACATTCTCATACTGTTTCATAAGCTATTTTTTCTCTAGTTAACATCTTTTCTTTACTTTTTTTTTGTTTTGTTTTGAGAAAGAGTCTTACTCTGTCACCTAGGCTAGAGTGCCATGGTATCAGCCTAGCT
>CAUYRT010068600.1:0-10099 GCA_963574885.1 Lepilemur ruficaudatus
AAAAAAAAAAATGGAGACAAGCTCATTGGAGCAAAGTTCATTGTCTGCCTTCACACAGACCTGAACCCAGTTACCTGACTTTGAAAAGCTGCACTTCTCAAGCTGAAATAAACAAAAGGGTCAGAATCTAGTTTAAAGAGAGTTTATTCAACCACAGTGTTTAAGGACGTCTTCCCAGGAAGCACAGATTCTAGAGAATAGAAGTCAACGTTCCCAAGAGCAGAAATTTGGGATCATTCATATAGACGAAGTTCAGGGATGTTTAACAATTTCGGCATCTTTTGATATAAGGCTTAATGCATAGCTACAATGATCTGATTAGTAGGGATGGTCTCTTACTTTTGGTAAGAGTATATTTAACATTCTACAAGGAAGTTATAAAAGTCATGGTGTCTTGGGTGCTGTGTGGTCTGAGTTACAGACAGGACAATAAAGGCGGCAATTAATCTATAACAAAGATTTATGATTGGAAGTGAGTGCCTGACCTCTGCTCTCTCCTAGGCATTTATAGAACAAGAACAATAAGGAAGAGAGCTAATCTAACATACAAGAAACAGAAGTTGGAAACATGCTGCATTACTCAGTCTCCAGTTCTGAAGTTTTCTCTTGGCATAATAAATTCAGAGGGTTTTAATGGGAAAAGCCAAACTCTGTAAAATAATTTAAAAAGGTTTATTCTGAGCTGAATTTGTGCAACCACAGCCCAGGGAGCAAAGTCTCGAGAGTCCTGAGAAATGTGCCTGAGGAAGCAAGGTTACAGATTGGTTTTATACATTCATGGAAAAAGGAATTACAGGTAAAACCATAAATCAATACAGGGAAGGTATACGCAGGTTCTGTCCCACCTTTCAGAGGTGGGACATCTTCAAGCAGGGGATTACAAGCTATAGGTGGGTGTTAGGGATTCTTCAGTTGGCAGTTGGTTTGAAGAGTTCAGCTTTGTATAAAGATCTGGAGTCCATAGGAAGGAATGCTCGAGTTAAAATAAGGGAGTCTTCTATCTGTCATGTGCTGCCACACCAGAATCAGGTTGGAAAGTAAGCCATGTTATGCCAGGGTAAGAAAAACCTGTTTAATGAGATTTTATCATTTGCAAGGCATGGCTCACCAGGCCTCTTAGAAAATAATTTGGGCAGGAGAATAAAAAGGCTCAGAGTTCAGACCTCCAGGGTCCTGAAATGTTATTTTTTTATACACATTTGGGAAAGGGCTAGCTGTAATAGTAAAAGTTGACAAATTCTCCCCTCACAAATGTACACACTCATGGGAAATAGCCATCCTTTTCCTTCCTAAAGTTCAAGGGGTTGTCAAATGGTTTTCTTGTGTTGGAAAATAGTGTATTAGTTACGAATTTGAGTTCTGACACTAGGACTTCTGGACATGAAACCTTGGTTAAAATGGTTAACCTGAGAATGTTGTCTAATCTCTGTGACACTCATGTGGTTATCTGATGATTAAATAAAATAATAAATGTGACATGCTTAAAATCTTGCCTGACATTTAAAAATGCTCAGTAAGATTTGGCTGTTATAATAATTATGAAGAAAACAAATTAACCTGATGTCTTTTGCTATATTCACTTACATATTTAGTTACTTTTGTGACTACTCAATTGTCTCATGAATGTGCCAAAAATAAATTTCAGTAGAATCTCTTAAATGAAACAAGTCTGTCACTTATACCTGCATCTGTAATAGGTGGACTGTGTCTGTGGAATAAGCACTTTCATTCTTGACTCTAGAAACACTCTGCGGTCTCTCAAGGAAATGAGGTCCGCCTAGCAATCTGCCCCAGACCTTCTATCTAGTGTAAGGAACCCACCATGAGCAAATTACTTAACAGACGATGCACTCTTGAGACCTGAAGTGAGGGAATAAAATACGCTACAAAAGGAGGGAATGATGGGGACAAGGTCATGGAAGCAGTTTTTCTTTTATTTTCAACAGTTGCTTTCTCCTAATCTTACTTTATTTAGCCAGTGGTGACACAGACTCCATCTCACTTTTCCCCTGTGAAAGCCAGCCTCTTCTTTTTAAATTTTAAAAATATTTTCAGGGATATATAATATTAATAGTTGTATATATTTGTGGGATATATGTGCTATTATGATACAAGATATGTGCTATTATGATACACATTACATGTGTAATGAGCAAATCAGTGTAATTGAGATACTGATCACCTTAAACATTTACCATTTGTTTGTGTTGTGAAAATTCCAATTCCACCCTTTCAGTTGTTTTGAAATATACAATAAATTGTTGTTAACTAGAGTCGCCCTATTGTGCTGCAAAACACTAGATCTTATTCCTTCTATGTAACTGTCCGAGTGTATGCATTCACCATCCCTCTTTGTCCCCCCTTCCTGCCAACCTCCCCGTTCTCTGGTGACCATCCTTCCACTCTCCATCTCCATGAGATCAATTTCCTCTGTTGCACCCTAGGGAATGGCTGTTCTGTCCTCAGTCTCTACCTGCCCCACCTGCTTTCACACAGCTCTTCCTGCATATCTTCTTCCCTTCCTTCTCAGGCCGTCCCCCGAGACATGGCCCCTCATGCTGCCCTATTAAAGGGTGGCTGTTTTCTCTCTCAAAAGCCACATGCACAGAACTTGGAGTTAGGTAGGTATCTCCCATGCTTTCCTTTGCGCTTCCAAACCACTTAGCTCCTCTCTCCCTGCAAACTCTCAGCCCATCTGAAGGAAATGGCTGAATGGAGCATGGTCCAACGCTTCTCAGTCACTCTCAAGGATGTGACATTCAGCACACATCTGAATGGTCTGAGCAATAGCCAGACACCGTGAGACAGGAAGGGGTATTTGAGTGCAGGGTGTTCAATGGTAAAGGTCCTGGCTACACTGTCCTGTGTGACGTGGAACTGGTACGGTGAAATGTGGAGGGAGATGGGGGCCTAGGAAGGGCTCAGGGGTCAGGTCACATTGGGAGGTGCAGGTCTTGAACAGGGTGCACTGGCGACACCTGCAGTCACACTCCTTATCGGGAGGTGGCAGAGAGTCATGTGACCATAAACAGCTCAGCTGCAGATTAAACAGGATGCCTTGGCAGAGCCGTCTGGTTCTGAGTGGGTGAGAGTCAGCCTCTCTACAGAGAACCAGGGAGTCTCCATGGAGGAGACATTTACATTTAAAATCTTGGCAAGTGGAGAACTTGAAGCCCTTAGAAGTGTTGGTGAAGACAGTGTATGTGCAAGAAAGAACACAAGTTATGAAAAAGATGCAAGGTAAGTGCCTTTATGTAAATGTAAATAATTCAATTTTATTAGAAATGGATAGTAAAAGTAAGTAAATTTCATGGAGTTTTTATATTAAGAAAATAAGACCCAGCAGAGTGTTTGCAAACTCCAAATTGTGTGTTGGAAAGGGTAATCTAGAATTAGGAATAAAGTATATTTATATGGCGAGAAATTAGAGGCAGAAAATTAATTGAATTGTTGTTATTAATAATATAATATTTTCTATTTCTCTCTATAAAAGTGGGTACTGCCAGGTATGGTGGCTCACACCTGTTATCCTAGCAATTTGGCTAGGAATTTGGGGGAATCCTTGGAGGCCAGGTATTCAAGACCAGCCTGGACAACATAGTGAGACACTGTCTCTGCAAAAAATAGAAAAATAGCCAGGCTGCTTGGCAAATGCCTGTAGTCCTTGCTACTCAGGAGGCTGAAGCAGGAGGATCACTTGAGAAGTTTGAGGTTGCTGTGAGCTAGGCTGACAACACTGCACTCTAGCCCAGAAAATGGAGTAAGACCCTATCTCAAAACAAAAAATAATGAAAAAAGGAAGGGCTAATCATTTTGAGTAAAGCACACTAGAATTGTAGTAGACATAAGACTCCCCCAATTTAAAATCTAGTGGAAGTGTTAACGGTAGCAAACAATTATTACAGACTACCTCACTAGCTTTTCTCTTCCCACATCAATTTTCTTGCCTATTTTAGTGACTTCTTTCTCATTAACACTTTCCTATTATAAATTCTGGTTACAAAAATGTACAGCACTGTGGTATATTTATATATATGTATAGGGTACTGAAGTGAATTTAATAAGTAATAATTTTAAGATGTGCTGGTAGTAGGCTAGATTCACTGAAATAAATTTAATAAAGCAAGTTTAATAGTAAAATTGTATTTAGATAAATGAAGTACCATTTAAAATTATTTGAAGTAGCATAAAAGAGATATAAACTTATTATCTTTAACACATAATTTTAGTTTTGATTTAATATAGAAAATTAGAAATTCCATGGTATTTACTACATTCCTTTTACTAACAAAAGCTGCGAGGTAATATAAACATAACAAGCAAGGTAATAGTTGACTAAATTATTGTCTATCAAGTTGAAATTTACTGTATTAAAAAGCAATAATCCAACAGTCTTTGATTGGTGGGGATGGTAAAGGGTTTCTCTGTTGCCAGTGAAGAAGTTGTGTTGGTCCACTTGTTGTATGCCCTGATTGTGGCCTCTGAAAGCATTCTGTTTCTTCACTGTGCTCTTTTAACCTTGACATTGCCCTTGACATTGGAGTTTCTTTCCTTGTCCATGATCCTCTTTGCCTGTTTGATCTGTAGGGGAAGTTGGAAACGGTACAGTGATACACAGAATCTGTAACCTAGTTCCTGCTAATGCAATCTCAGTGGTGTGGAGAGTTACTTACAGTTCTAGAATTCAGAACAGTATCAACCACATTTAGGTTTCCTTTGGCAATACATGTGCCTCAAATATAGAGTTGGCATCTAGCCATTTCCATGAGAAACCACTATCAGTCAACATCTGTTGCCAAGGTAGAGTTTCTAACCTCTTGGTTCTTCCCAACTTTAATCACATATCACTGCATCGAGGACATTTTCAACAATAGGCTTGAGTGGGAATACACTTAGCTTGATTCTTTATGATAAGCAAGGCAGCCATTTGCTATAGGACAGGTCTCAAGGGAAAGTGCTTGGGAAGGTTTGAGCCATGTACTCTTTTCTTTCTAGGGCTAGCACTCCACATGGACTGCTTACACATGCTTCCATTTTAGGACAAACACAGCTGATGTTGGCAGTACTGCAAGGCTGCTACGTATGAGACTTGGGTGACATCTGCTTTATGTTTCAGGCAGAGAAATCTTTTATCAGCAAAGCTCATTTCCTCAACTCTGCTGACTCCGACTTGACTTCATCTCACATTTGCTGGACTTTGCTCTACTTTCTAAGGTAGAACAAGTAACAAAGTTAACAAATAACTTGCAAACTCCCACACAATACGTTTCCCTAGCTTCTCAAAATCACCTGAGTATTTGCTTCTAATTGCGTCCACTATCATAAGGAAATAGTTTGTTTAAACACCATCTCTAGGAGTTATTAGGTTCATAACAAGAGAGCATTCAATTCTGTTATCAGCAAGAGAGACCTAGTAAGTAGGGATTTAAAGATAGAGTAATATTTTTTAAAAACAATTAATTGCCTCATACTAATTATATAAATTTATGGGGAACAGGATGATGCTTTCATATAATCAATGTGGAATAATCAAATCACTCAAATCAAGGCAATTAGCATATTCATCACCTCAAACATTTATCCTTTTTGTGGGTGTGTTGAGAACATTCAAAATCCTGTCTTGCAGCTATTTGAAAATATACAATAAATCATAGCTAACTCTTGTCGCCCTAGAGTGTTAGAGAACATTGGAACGTATTCCTCCAGTCTAGCTGCAACTTTGCACTCATGGAGCAGCCTCTCTATTCCTCCCTTACCTCCCTCCATTTCCCAGCTCTAGTGACCACTATTCTACTCTCTAGTTTCATGAGATCAACTTCTATAGCTTCTGCATATGAGTCAGACCATCTTTCTGTGCCTGGCTTTTTTCACTTTACGTAAGGTCCTCTAGGCTCATCCATGTTGTCACAAATGACAGGATTTCATTCCTTTTTGTGGCAGACTGGTGTTACACTGAGTTTATATAGCACATTTTCTTTATCCATTCCTCTGTTGATGGACACTTATGTTGATTCTACATTTGGGGCATTGTAAGTACTGTTGCTATAAACATTGAGATGCAGATATCTTTTAGATACACTAACTTCATACTGTTTTTCCTAATAGCTATATTAATTTACATTCCCACCAACAATGTGTAAGAGTTCCCTTGTCACTGCATCCTGACCTGCATTTTTTTTTGTCCTTTTTGATAATAACCGTTCTTACAAGGATGAGATGATGTATCAGTGTGGTTTTGATTTGCATTTCCCTGATGGTTAGTGATGTTGAACATTTTTTGGCCCTTTGTATGTCTTTTTTTTTTTTTTTGAGAAATGTCCATATAGATCATTTCCCTAGTTTTCAATCAGATTATTATTTTTATTTTTGCTATTTAGTTGTTTGAATTCCTTACATATCCTCTATATTAATCCCTTGTCAGATAGGTTGCAAATATTTTCTCCCATTCTGCAGGTTATCTTTTCACTCTGTTCATTGTTTTCTTTGCTGTGCAGTATCATTTTAGTTTGATATAATCCCATTTGCCTTTGTTTGTTTGTTTGTTTTGTTGCCCCTGCTTTTCAGGTCTTATTGCTAAAATTATTTTTTTAGACCAACATCATGAAGCACACAAAGATCATTTTTAACTTGTTCATAGGAAGCAAGTGTTGATTTTGGCAGAATTGAGCAGCTTTTGTGACTCATGATCAATGGGAAATTGCCTGGTGGCTCATAGCTTTCTGTTCCAGCATCTCTTGGTTTGGCTCCTGTGAAACTGTTCCAGGAAGATATCAGACACGTACATCCCAGATCCATAAGCAAAATACCAGGATGAAGGAAGAAAGAAGGGTATGTGTCCTACAACACATGAGTGGTGGGGACTCATGTGTTGTAACTGTCCAGAATTTAACCAGTTGGCCACACTCTACTGGCTTCAAGAAGTGACGAGTAATGTGTGATTGCACTTCAGTGGTGCTGAATCCACACAAGTTCTGTTCAACTGAAAGAGAAGAATAAAATGGATGTGTTAGAGCCACTGTGGCCACACATGGAGCATAGTAGATGAGAAGGAATAACTCAGGGAATGTACTTACTAGGTAGGATGTTTAGGGGATGTTGATAAGTGTATAAAAGTGGGCAGAGATAAAGAGAAGTCAAGAGTGATTTTCTGATTTCTGACTTGGACAGTTGCACATGGTGGTATCATTCACTGTTTAGTGGATGTGAGCAACTGAGTGTGTGATATGATGATTTGTTGTCACTGTGAGACACTAATCATAGGAATCCCTGAAACTGGAGTGGCAGCAACAAGGGACAGGCATATGGTCACTCTACAATGATTCTGTGGGGTTGAAAAGTTAGAAGGGCTAAAAGGGGTGAACTAAAACATTAAATGGTTAGTATGAAAGGGAATGTTAAGCAGCCCAATTTACAGATTTCAGAGCTTCACTTTCCTCCTTAGCACACAACTTCATGGGTGCTTATGGGTGAGGAAGCCAACCTGAACATTCTTATTCAAAGTGGTGAGTTTCTTTCCTTCCCAGAGAGCTTAATGAACCAGTTTTACTGGACAGTGAGTACAAAATGTTCTTCTGATCCACCTCATTAAATTGCAGTTTGCTTTGTCTTAGTTTATATTCTACTATACCCTGAAACTCCTTCCTTCTCACTCTCATGCTTCTCTCTCTCTCACTCCTTCTAATTTTTCCCTCTCACTCTCTGTTATATAATAGCTTAAATGTATATTTAAGAAATACATAAATCTTCATTTAATAGAAATTCATTTCAGATATAATGTTATATCTGATAGGTGTTTTGTATATAGATAAGACACAAAATAAAATATTTTTGGGAAACTATTTGCATGCAGTTTTCTTATTTATCTCTTTTCAAAGCACTAGGAAATAGTTTCTATTGCTATCTCCTTAATTTTTGAGCCAAAACACACCAAGGCCTAGGCTAGGTGATTGTATTTGTATTTATATATCACACACTCAGTTGCTCACATCCCCTAAACAATGAATGATACCACCATGTGCAATTTATATATATAGTATCCACATTACGTATCGATTACTTTAAAAATGTAATGATTTTATTTCATTTCTATTTAGGTCAATTTGGTGTTTGACTTTTACTTCTCACATGAAATTCCATTGTAGTTGAGTGAATAACCAGTAAGAACAACAATTTTTTTTTAATCAGTTGGTCACCAACCCAGTAAGTCTGATATTTGAAGTTTTTATAATACAGCTGTAATTATTATACCAGGTAGGTCATTCATATCACACATAAAGTTCAAAAAACAAAAATGCTTTTCTCATATAGTATAAAAGTATGCAATCAGACTTAATTTTGTCTAGTGGTTCCATTTCAAATACTTTTTGATATAAATATTTTTCAGACAGAAGTGATTTGGTGATATTTTTTGTCTGGCACTTGTCTTGTAGTCCAAAATTTAATATAAAGAAATAATGTAGGAGCAAGAAAATAACTGCTTAACATATGAATATTTATTCATGTCAATATTAATGACCAATTGACCTCTAGATATACCAAAATTTAAAGAAACATGGTGTATGCTTTCTCTGTGTAATGTAAGATCTTATAGATAAATGAAAAAGTATGTTTTAGTTGAACTAAGTTTAAGTTAATGATCATGCAGTATATTTTAAGAACCTTACTAAATATGAAGTGATCAAAAGGGTTTGAGTGCAGTGCAGTTGATGAGCGGAGGGTCCAACAGGAGACTGGAATGTGGCTGTGTCTACAGCTGGTCAATGGTTTCACAGCAGGTGTGAGTCCAGTGGAACATGTGCACAGTAACCAGTTAGGGTCAGCTTGATTCACTAATGGGATTAAATAAATAAGTCTGAAGTAATTCCTCTGAAAAAATTATGCAATTTTTTCTATTTATACACAACAGTTGAATTAATTGGCTAAATAATTTAGGGAAGCCTAAATCATTGTTCCTAAATGAAGACATTTTTAGATATGGTAAGAAATCTCACAACTCCCCCTGCCTCCCCTGCAAACATCTGATCACATACAGTTACGACTTGAAAGAAATGTGATGTGTCTGAAAAAAATAATTATGGTCTATTCCTTTCTTTGTATTAAACATTCTTGTGTGAAGGGATCTACATGATTGATACTGGTATCATTCTGTATTTCCTTCATCATAACCACAGTCTGTGTTTTCTCAAATTGAAGTGGGTGTTTTAAACTCACCTAGTTTATGTGGAGAATAATGCACACAGTTAAATTTCAGACTGAATTTATTGATTGCTTCTTGCAAATGAGAAAACTTTACATATAGAAACACATAGACAGATGTTTTGAAAATACAATAAGAATTTCCTAAAAACCAAGACCCAATGACCTATTGAACAATGTAAGGCTTAAAACCATGTGGATGGCATATTCTCTGATTAGCCTCCAAGCGCTTAGAAGAGAGATGAGTGAAAAGTGTATGTTACATTTTCCGTCAACATTTAGCCTTATTAACAAGCTATATTTGGAGCTAGGTGGGTGGAAACGGGCTTTACCTTGAGAAAGAGTTGCATATACATGGAAGAGGCTATATATGATATGTGACATGTTTTCTCCATCTTAAAACATGGAATTAAGATGCTCATTACTTGATCATATGTCTTTGCATTCAAGTGTAGATTTCAGTGAAAATCCAAAAGTCCCTGGATGGCATAGAAAATACCCTTTCATTAATTATTCCTGCATCATGGGGGTATATTTTAGATCCTTGACTGACGGGTTAGGCAAAAAGTCACCAAAAAGGTTGTAGAAATTTCAAGTGCCTCAGGGAAGTGGATAGAAGGTGTTAGAAGTAACATGATGATTTTTTTCCTTTTATTTTTTATTTTTAAATTTAAAAAATTTTTCTTGCGTACATTGCCCTTGCCCCCCTCCCCCCTCCAGCCAGAGCCTTAAGCCTGACCATCCCCTAGACGGTGCACATCGCACTCATTATGTATGTATATACCCATCCCTTCCTCCCCCCTCCCATCTGCCCGACACCCAATAAATGTTGTTCCTGTGTGTCCACTTAGGTGTTGATCAGCTAATACCAATTGGCTGGTGAGTACATGTGGTGCCTGTCCAT